>JADWOT020000518.1:0-30046 GCA_036345935.2 Taenia hydatigena | reverse complement strand
CTTTGGATGCTCCTAGTAATAACAACATTTCCATTTCTAGATGCGAACAACATAGTTGCCAATGCCACTCAACCTACATGGACTTGTGGGGTGGATGGTCTCAGAGAACCCGATTAAAAGTTCATTTTTAAAGCAAGTGTTGGTTGACAAATCGACTGACTTTGCTCTGATTTAATAAAATTGTCTTGGAGAGAAGTCTGTGAAAGATTGCACACGACATGGGGGCTGCTGCATGAACTTCATGATTTCATTGCTAGGCTGAGTAAAAGGACATTTTTGCCTTTGTATTTGTTGATTTATGAGAACCGACATGGCACATTCTGACGTAAAATTTTTGCAAAACATAGCATGCCAAAGGCGTAAAGGGGTTGATTTCCCCGTAGTCGTGGCATGCATCCTCGAACTGCACAAACTCATAACTGCTGTTCTTCCAGAAATCCTTGTGAAATTATATGAATCATGGATGTCATTTGTTTGAAGGGACGAAGATCAAAATTAATAGTTTAACACGATCAACAGATCATTATAATTGTATGTTTGCTTCCCATATTGCATGGCACAGCTTCACTTTGTTTATCGAAGATTCCTACTCAAGCGCCCTTTCCACCCCCATCGTCTGCGGTCATAGGCTCAGAGTCGAAGCCGACACTTCACAAAAGCCATCATATGACTTGTGCATGTTGTGATAAACCCGTTCTGCATCACCAATCACCAGCGACTCTACTTCATACTGCGAAGACACGATCTTATCTTGTAAATTCACGTCTCGTTGTGCGATCTCAAGCACTAGAGAGTGAGGGGAGACAGTTGAGTAGACAACGAAGGATGCTTTGTGTACAACATCCACACACTGACGACGTCTCAACTTGTATGTCGTCTCATCTTCTCAACACAATTTATCCTCGCATCATTTATACCATATTTTATTTCAGCGATTCAAAGCTTAAAACAATGTCAGACAAAAGACAACAAAACCCTGCACTCTGCGGTTATCACTACTGCTCACCGTATTTGGAGTCAACTCAGTTCAGTGTGTTCCAGTTAACTGTTCTCACAGCCCTTCTTCTGCCAACGATTTGAAAAGTGGAAGAAATGATTACGTGGTTTCTCGCCTAAAAGTTGGCTAATTAAGAGATAAGGCATTTAACTTATCGGTGGAACTAAAGAATTGGCTCTCTGTAGTGGCATCGAACACATCAGCGTAAATGGTAGCGTTGGATAGTCTGTAATGGACACATTGAATAAGAAACTGAAGGACTCAAGGCAAAGACCATCAAAACTTTTATCTCCCTGGCTCCTAACTGCATGGACAATTCATTCAGCAGTGTCAAATGCCAAAGGCTCATTTCGGGACACTGTCACTAAAAAGCATTGACAGGAGCCAAGTATTTGTAAAGTAGAGAAGAAGGAAAATTTAATCGAGATTCTTTTCAATCTAAGGAAGACGAAGATGTTGTTGGTTATGCAGTAAATTTCACCATAGTCATTTTTTTGCTACGCGCTTATACAACCTATCTCGAACTAGGCCTTTCCTAATTCAATAGCAGTGAGACAAATGAGGGACACTAACTATCATAAACACAGTGAGCAAATTGCAACTTCTTTTTCAATTTCTGAGTGTTATCTATGGAATACTGAGTAGAAGGGATTATTGTATATTTTGTGGCATAGAAAATGCACTAGTGATCATGGAGGGTGAGGTGTTGACAAGTTGTAAAATTTAAAATAGTGAGGTAGGGTATCACCCGACGCCATCATCTTCGCATAAATGTGATAATGATCGCCCAATCTCAAATTTGCTGCAATCTGATTGTCTGCTAATGATTTGGTCTGTTGGAACTAGAACTGTCGGAAGGCAGCTAAACGTGACTGCAATGCCTATGGATCACATGGTCAGGATCAGAACACTTGAGTCCTTTCAAATCCGCCTACTCTGCAAAATGTGTCTGCTATTACAATGGAAACGTGGAATGAGAGCAAGTCTAATCAGCAGATCTACAATTCAAAGTCGGCTTGACCTGGACCATGAGTGGGGGGATTATCTCAACCAATGTGATGCCATAGACTGTTTGATTACATCACTTCCAATCATATCACATCACACCCTATTTTTCACGCATAAATAGGTGGGATTATCTCGTCCTCCTAGCCCCTTTGCCACGATGACATGCGCACAAAATGGTGAGTTTTTCATTACTTAGCATTTCTTACCATCATCATCCTCAACTGTTGCTCTGCACACTTCTTTCTGTGTCAGGTCTCTTTGTAAAGGTGGTCTTCAGCCTGATCACTATCATCACCATGGTGGCCTGTTATCTACCCACACCGGTTGAATGGAACCAACTTCTTAAGGCTCATTGGGAAGTTCGTGAAAATGTACAACCATCTGCCAGCAATATGCGACTATTGGTACGTTCGCTCCCAACACCTGCATGGTTGACTAGACATGTGCTGACACTATAATCTGTTTTGCGTGTAAATGTGGCTGCACGAAATTTCATCGTTATTAGTGGCGAAAAGCCAAACATTACTGAGGGCGTGCGCGCCTGGAAGAAAGAAGCCAAGAACTATAATTATTACAACAACTCTTGCACAGGGTCCTGTATTCACTACAGACATGTGAGAAAATTGTGTGTGTATGTGTGTGCTACTCATGAAATGCAGAGCGTGGGTGTAATCCAATCTACACAGCGAAGCCACTCACTCCTTACTACTGAGTGTCTACTTGAACTGCTGTGTGGATAGAAGAGGTGTAAGCGAGTGGATTGATGTGCATGATGGTATGATAATGAATGGCTTAGTACGAGATGGTACGTCTTGTCATGCCATTTTCTCTACCTGAACAGACGGTGTGGGCAACCACGAATAAGGTGGGCTGTGCAATGGATCAATGTGATGGCCTTGTGCCTAAATTAAAGGACCCACAATATTTGATTGTGTGTGCTTACAGCCCTCCGTAAGTTCCATTTCATCGAATCGTGTGACCGATGAGAAGCCTATCGATGCACTGCTACGTGTGCATTCCTTTAGAATTCGATACGCATGGTATCAACTACCATACAAACAAGGACTCAGCTGCAGCCAATGCCCTAGTGGATGGGTATGTTACCGCAACCAATGCACCAAAAAGAAGAGAAGCCATTACAAAAATGTAACTGTTCCGGCCCGTGTGGTGTATAAGGAGTAATTGCGTGTTATCTTTACTGGCTGTGACCAAAATTATGTGCTGTGAATCAGTCGCTATTTCCTCAAGTACTCTTACCACATTTTCCAACTTCTCCACGTCTAAGGCTCTGTCAATTCTTTGGTATGTCTTCCTTGTTTCCTATTCTGCCTTTTTGGTGAAATAAATGCTCACAAACTCACATATCTTGATGAATGCGGCTATGAGGAGAGGGTAACTTGTGAGGGTCTGGGAGATAGTGATGTGCGTGGTTAGAAGAAGGAGACGTGTTTGCCTTAAGCATAGAAGCCCACGAGCTGTAGATCCAATGCCAACGTTGAGAATTCGTCTCTATAATGCAGCATGAAATGGGAGCACATGGCATGTAGGCCCAATTTTCAAGAAATGTCCTCAATGAAGAGCAGGGACCAAATCACACAGAACTTAATTGACAATGCCAAACGAATGGCACAATGGTGCATTTTGGGGGATCAGAATACAATATTTTGTTACGATTATCATGGTTATTGCGATGTTCCCATAAATTAAAAGAAGTAGAAAGTTTAATAAGCCCTTCGCTACCTCATGGTTTCGAGGCCATTCGTCAGTAAATTGGTGATTGTACGCTTTCTACGCTCAGTTCAAGGCACATATTATTATTTGCTTCAAAAGAGCTTAAGATGCAGACAGTCTTACTTTCCTTACTAATCCTGTTTGCAAATCTGCCCCAGAAAGTGTCACTTTTTTCCTCACTTTAGGCAAGCAATCCGTGATGCCACAATTACTTCGAGCCATCAATCTTCATTTACGTTGCGACGTTATCAGCAACTTTTACTCTGTCCACGTATCATTTCCACCACATTCGTAAGAATCTAACATTTTCATTATTAATGCTGTGTTTCCTATGCCTGCTGTGAGTGCATAACGATGTATGTACACTGGAGAAGTCTCTACGCCATGTGGCACCAAGTAATTGAGAGACGGGCATTGTGCGGACGAAGGTGAGTAATCCGTCCCTTTGACTTGGACACTCACAGGTGAGCAGTGCAAAATTCATGTCCATTCCCTACACCGACGTAGCGCCCACACACCACACCCGGTCTTCCATGCAGATCCTTCAAGCACAATAGCGTGCTCCTGCTCGCATCCTGAGTGAACGCACAGTCCACTTTGACGAGCAGTTTTGTAAACCTCACCCTTGCTCTCATTTTAAGGCCTTGAGGCAATTACCATCGCGATTCGCCACCCTTTCTCAACTGGACAATAAGCGGGAGAAGGGGAAGGGCAAATGAAAGCAGTGTGCCATTAAGCAGTCCCCTAAGGAGGACTGTAGGAATGAGTGAATGACTGATTCCAGTCAGCAAACCAAGCACAGAGTTCCAATGCGCATAGATGCTTTGCAGCAATAGCATTCTGCAACTTCACTTCACCCTTTGCTCGTGCTTTAACTGTTATGGCGTAAACTGTCTTTAAATGAACCTCAGCTGCTTGACAAGAAGGAGGGAAGCATGTGAGATTGCCCTTCATTCGACAAGCGCAAGATCAGAATCTTTGCCTCGGTCAGCTGGTGTCATGATTTGGCCCTGCGCTTATACCCGCTTGCCCAGGTGATCTCCTACAGTTGCTCAAAGCCGTCAATTTGGTAAAAGTCCAGCACCGTTTGGAAACCTCTACTTACAGCTACCACCATTGGCTCCCTCTCGCGCGTACTATTTGTAGCCTGACAAAGCAACTTCGTTAGAGTAGACTTATCAAATCCTTTAATTCAAAATGCCAGCATCATTAGGACATAGCAGATGTGTTGCAGGGTACGAGGGGCCAGTCCAGCATTTTACTGTGTCTGAACGCCAAGAATACCCAACCATTTTAATGTCGTCGACATTGTTCATCAAGGTTACGCTGCTTGATTCACAGTGACTTGTCGGTATCCCGAATTCAAATGCTACAATGAGTCGAATTTTACTTTGACTTGTATGATGCATCGTAAAGAAAGGGCACCCAACAACTCATTTGATCACTTCCACCTGCAAATTGCTCTACATTCGACTACTTCAGCCCTTGAATAAGGTCGTCGAAATGTCATCAATGGCAAGCAAGACTAGGGTAATTGGTCAGGCATTAAATCTGCATGAGTGCCGAGGAATAGATGAACGAGGTTGAAGTCAATCAACAATGTCATCACTTGTTGCGTTTTCACATCAGAGCAACTTGAACTACATTTTTGCGTCATTTGCTCCATTCGGCGCCCTCTCATGCGACTTAGAGCAAGGTTGCCGACACAGTAAAAGGACTCCCTCACTTGTCATCATTTAAGGTTAGAGTTGTATTAACGAAAACGACATTCTTTGATCGCTGGCAGCTGAGCTTACAATTCAGTGTGAAGAATTTCACTCCAAAACCTCCCATTTTACTAATAAACAGCTTGCCCGAACATAGGAGAAGGAGGCGATGAAGCACACTCGAAAGGTTATTTTAGTGAAGTTATTTCCATGGCCTATCCATATCCCAATTTGGGCCGTTGGTTGGATGGGTAATTGGTTGATCGCCTAGTCAGGCTATCAGCAACAGCTTTTGAATCCGGTCCAAATGACTGACTGGCTACTAGATTGTTGGGAGCATAACGTACCCATTGGATAACCAAGTGAAGCGGGTTGTTACCATTAAATGAACCAATATGCTGAACAGCTTATCAATGTGGAGTCACATTCACTTCCGACTGTGAGGTCGTTATAGACAGCATCAACCGATCAAGATGCTAGTCTGTCTACGCACTTCAGAGAACGTAGGCAATGTGTCATAGCTGCCGGCAAGGAATAATCCCTATTCAAACTGTTTGTCACTTGGATTGTTTATTGGTCAAGTGGGTGGTTCGACTGGTAAATCACTCAACAACTTACACTGCGACGAAGACGACGACTTGAACATCACGTGCGTGCATGACAGCGAAAGTTAAGCAAAAGGATAACTCCAGTGATAGCTGTCCGTGTCAATGAAAGCATGAGGCTACCCGTTAATTGGCTGTTTTATGTCAACTCAAATGGTGTCATGATGATTGCATGGCAATAAAATACTTCATGAGATGTGGGCAGTTGCTTCAGACTTTACGCACTTCGAATCACCTACTTTTCCCTCCTTCACAGGGTACTTTTATCAATGCTTCCTAAACAAATGCAGTAAGCGAATTCCATGAACATGGCACGTAAATTGATTAGGCCCAATTTGTCAAAACCTGTTTTTTTCACAGTGTTTAAAAGCCTCAGTTCCACCTGAACCACCTACGTGTGAGTGGAACCCTTATGTACTCTCTACAGGTGATCCCCCTCAAACTGTAGCTTGTTTGGATGGATAGAAAACCGAGTGGATCATTTGGTCTGCCTTGGTTCTCCAGCAGCTTAGCATACCCCATGGTGGCTGTTAGACTGCAGCAGAGGGCAATCTTGATTGCAGTGACATGGAAACGCTACCGAAGTGAGCAAAAACCAAATTCTCTCCTTTCCAATCTACTGTGTATGACTACCTTCAAGGAAGCCCACTTGCACCGACACCTTCTTCCAGTCAGTTGACAACTTTGATTATAGTTAATTAAGACCGAATCAATCCTCTTGCTTGAACATTAGCGTGGCTAGCTGGCTGGCTGGCTGACTAGTGGATTGTTGAGAGCACTACAAATTAATTGGACAGTCGAATTAGGTGGGCAAGGCGATATAAGTAGGTGAGACACGGCCTAGTGATCGTACTACTGATGTGCTATTCGATGAGAGAGTGGTAGCTGAATGGGAGCACATTTAAAGGTGTTTAGATAGCAAAAGTGGCGCCGTAGCAATAAATTTGGCAACAGTTACTGCTTGAAGCTCATTTCCGGGCTTTTTTGGGGATGTGTGTGGGATGACTACCTGACGTCCAAAGTATTTATGGTCCCTCAAGTGCAATTTTGGATGACATAAGTGTTGAATTATGTTTGCGTTGACTAAGATGCAAGTCAGACATTGACTAGTCTGCCAATAGGTAGACCATTAGGCTGACATCAAAGGCTAGAGTGTAACTGTCCATTGGTTAACAGGACTTGCTAGTGATCAAGCCATCAGGCAGCTTGTAGATCGGAGGAATTTACGTCGATTGAGGATAGCAGTGCTAGAGGTTCCGTTAGGCAATACTCCTCTATCGGTTGCATTTTGATTCCATGAATGTCTCGAATTCTAGAGGTAATCACATACGCCACTTGTCATTGATTAACCAGACACCTAGTTTATGTTTTACTCCCGATGGCGAACGATGACCGTTTGACATGCCGATTGGGTATGCCACAGTCACCCTTTGATGAGGCCAAAATGTGTTCTTCATTTTTATCAACGTTGCCAATCTCGTTGTGAGGACATAAATGCAGAGATTCATATGTGCAATTAGTTGGTACTGCAGCTCTTTCGTTGACCGGCAGAAAAGACTTCACTGACTGTGGCTGCTGGTACTACCAGTGTGCATCACTTCTAGGTGATGATTTTACGTAAGGAAAGTAACAGAGGCGGCTGTCGCGCCCCCCATGCCTACTCACATTATCTTCCACCTGACGCTACTCACATGTAGATGAAAAAAGGTGCAATGTGATAAAATCTTTGCATGAATCATGCTATTACGCCATAGTGTAAAGGGATAGAGGATAAGGAGAACAAAGGAAAGGAAAAAGCAGAAGGTTTACCAGGGTCTCTGGCGTCTTTTTGATTCCGGGTTGGCATTTTGGAAAGAAGGGTCTAAATTCTTTAGTCTGACAGGAGTGTTCCATTGGGCGCACGAAAGGTAGCAAACGATGGTAGCTGTCAGTGGAGGTTTCCAATAGATTTTGGAGCAATAATGCATCGCATTCCTTTAATTGACAGCTTTTAGCAGCTGCAAGTGGTCAAGTAAATTGTAAGAAGCCTCTCGTGGTGCAAGAATGGCCCATAAAGGTGGGCAGGTGTAAGCGCATTCCTTGAGGGTGTTCAATGTTGCTGACCAAAAGCCAGTTCATGCCACCAATTGACAGATGGAAAAGTTTCTGGTCTCAAACTTAGCTGTACAATGAGTATTTGCTGTCATATGAAGGGTTAATTGTATCAACTTTCTTTCTATCTGTCAAGCAGCTGAGGTTCATTTAAGGACAGCTGACTCCAAACCAGGTTAAGATACGAGCTAAGGATGAAACAAAAGTAGAAGTGCAGAGCAAGTGGGTGGTAGCTGCAGTTGCAGAATGCGCATTGGCATCCTGTGCTTGGTTTGATGACTAAAAGCAGCCAATGAGAGTGACACGCTTCTTCTATTCTTTCCTTCTTCTTCTTCCCTCCCTACTTATTGTCCTGTTGAGAAGGGATGGTAAATTGCAGGGCTGAAAGGATGGAAGAAGTGATGAGAGGTGTGTTACAAAGCTGCTCTTCAACGTGGACTATGCGTTTACTTAGGATGCGAGCAGGGAGCGCGGCTTTGTAGTTGAAGGGCACACATGGAAGACTAGGTGAGGTGTGTGGATACCACGCGAGGGCTACAGAGCAAAGGCTGCCGTGTCCCGAAGCACACGACCATGTCACCGATCGCAGGCTCACGTCCTACTCAACTTAAATGCTGCATAATTTTTTCTTTAGCTACTACCTTAGTGTGTCAACTGCTTTACAGAGTAATTCCTTCACACTGTGTGCGATGAAGGAGACACACAGTCGCAGCACAGCGCTCTCGACAGAGGAGAGTTGAGATACGAGAACATTACATCTCCTTCCACCGCAAAATGACCTTCAGACAACGGGGTGCCAGCGCGTCGGAGAAGGGGAGCTGAATCCTCACTTTATCACAGTGAGGTGTGGTTACCAAGCCTCCTTCGCTCCTGCGTGCGAGTTGACTGTTCTCGCTTGGTCTTACAGGTGATGGCACTGCTCAATGATCACTCAGGCATGCATCTTATAGTAGGCAAAGAGACAGAGTAGATACTCAGCTTTGCAGTTCACCATGGAAAGGATTGAACGTAGCATCCCATGGTGCAATGCTTGAGGTTGACATAAGCGAATACTACCTCTCTGTAGGTTTCTCTGCAATGCGGTCATGTCGTCTTCGCCATGACAATCGATGACTCCAGCCACATGGCACTTTTGACACTTCAGCGACTTGATGATGGTGTTGGACAGTAAGGTTCGTCCGTGCGACATCACCCTGTGCCTACCTATCATTCACTCAGCTTCTCAGACAAATGTAATCATTTGAGCAGCTAGATTGTGGTCTTTCATTCAATCCAATCCTCTGGTCAATTCACTGCAAGGTGCCACAGATGCCCCGCTAAGGTTCGCCTCCTTGTCTTTCATTTTCGTGCAGAGAGTAGAGTGAGGCCATGCAGGGATCACTCTTCTTTGTTTTTTAATGAAGGGGTCAGAGTGATGACTGCTGTGCTGTTTCAGAGAATCCACTCCACCCTCGAAGGAGGATGACGACGGTTCTAAAGATTGAAGAGTAATCGCTGAAACGTCTCCTGTCTGGCGTTGAGAACTGCTTATGCAATATAGCAAGTGGAGAAGGGCAGCACAACTCTAAAATATGTCTGCAGCCAATTGGTATTTCATATTGGATATTACGCTTCATGCTGATGACCATGATGCCTTTGATGAGCATCCGATTTGACCTGCAAACTAACCCTTGCGATGTCAAAGGACAAATGGTGCGTTATTTGGGCTCCATGTAATGACAAGCGTGGGTGACTGAAAGACGACTCTTCAGTAACACCAATAGGAGAGGTGCGAAATCATTGAGCGCCTCCATCGGCTGCAAGTGAATAAATGCTGCAACTGCTTCAAGTGCAATTAACTTGTTTTTCTTGCCTCACCAAAAGCAAAGCCATAATTGAAGGAGTTGTTGACCATTAGTAGATACGCGACACTAGACTTGGGCTTCAAATGACACTGTTCAATACTATTGTGCTGGATTAGCTACTTAGATCGAGAAACGTTCATTTCCATGGCTATCATTGAAGACTTACTCTGACTCGATGTGCGCCTCAAAGCGCTGCGTAAAACATGACTGCTGCTACAAAATCATTGCAGCCAATTCCCTTTGTCAAGCTGAGGTCACCACCATAAAGCATTGATTCCGTTACTCTCTGTTGGTCTTGACGATCCCCTATACTGCTCTTACTTTCCTGTTACTAAGACGCTAGTAAATTGCAGAGTCATGAAACCACAAAATTTTTGAGCTATAATCGTTGGTAGTATTGCCACTGTTTCATGATGATGACGTCCACTGAACAGCGTGATTTCCCATGAAAGCCTAGCCATTACTCCCTCCATTCCATGCAACATCAAGATTCACACGTTTGATGAACCCACAGACTCCTAACTGCCATTCTCTCAATAATTCATGTAAAGTCATGTGAAATCATGAGCAACATTTGTTTGAAGAGACGGAGCTCAAAATTAATGGTTTTACATGATCAGCAGATCATCATAATTTTTGTCTGCTTCCCATATTGTAACACGCGACTCTGCCTTTGTTATTGAAGTTTCCTGCTCATCGTCCAAATTCACATGCTCAAAGCTGAAACCGATATTTCACAAAAGCTATCATATGACCAGTGTCTGTTGTGTTAAGCCCGTTCTGCATCACCGATCACAAGCAACTCTAATTCATACTACAAAGGCACGACCTCATCGTGTAAATCAACTTCTCATTGTGGGTCCTAAGAGCCACAGAGTACAGACAGTTGAGTAGAAAATGAAAAGTGCTTTGTGTACAACATCCACCCACCGATGACGTTTCGACTTTTCTGTCCATTCCTGTCCTGGTCAGGAATCATCAGATGTGCAACTGACTTCCAGCACATTCCAAAGATCATGCTCATTTTCCGTTCCTCTTTTGTTTGTAGAGATCCGCGCTACCTGCAATAGGTAGATAGCAACGCGATCATTACAGCTATGATTGACTGATCTTGTCCACAGCCTAGATATGATGCTTGTTAGCACCCAGATTAGCTCTTACTCTAGCTTCATAATGAAGAGGGCCTTGCTGAAGTCACTGTCATCCGCACAACTTTCCTCCATTGCTCATAATCTAACCCTACATAACATCCGCTTGCACAAATTTTGGCCAAAGATGAAATAGTTGGCGTCGCGTCCCCTTTTGGTAATTTAATTTGACAATTTGCTTTCATTACTCCATTCCACTGAAATAACCACCTATCACTTTCTCTTTTTGCGCGATTTTGATGCTTCATGTTTTAATAAACGCTATTAAGTCACAGAAAGCCAAACCTATATTGGAGATTGTACTTCCTTCCCTTTACTCGGCTCTTATATTTGGGAGGAAAGCAAACGTGTTGCCGATTCCTTTGAAACAGATACGTGGCTTTCTCACCAGCCGACAATCGATCGTTTACAAGGAAAGAATTGAGATTCTACACCACGTGCGTAGCAATAACAGTAACATTGACATTGTTTGTCATTTCCAAATAATTACTGTGGTTACTATGCGCATAGTATCCTTTTTTCAATTTCGTCCACCATAGCAGATAACTTTGGCAGAACGCAACCGGATTCCCTATTAGAGCCTGCCAGTGATTTAAAAATGAACGTGAAAGAAGTTGTCTTTTATTCCTTGTAAAAGCCTAATCCATATCTTAGCGCGGTTCGTAGTGTCTCTCAAACGGTATCCAATCCACCCCATATAGCAGCCTGGGACCGAAGACAGAGGAAGACATTAATGCGATGTCTTTGTGATGTTCAACAATTGATCATTAGTTAAGCAGGAGGAATTATGTGTTGCCCAAGAGTCTCCTCCTAGTTCATTCGTGCACTTGAATTAATATCCATTCCTACTCAGCTTTGGCGCATGTCTATCACTTCATCCCTATTAAGCCTTGCAGCACTAGCTTCATCGAATCATTGGTGCCCAATGGCATGCAAACCATCTCAGGCTAGCAAATTTTAGCTTAAAGCCTAAGCCAGCCATTCTGCACACAAGCATTGGTGACTCACGCGATCCCGTTGTAAGGTTGCGATAATATCACTTAGTGCAAGTTTACTTTGCATAACAAAGATATGAACATCAGAACGCATTTACTTGTAGTAAATCAGAACCACTCAGTATTGAACTACTAAGTGTTTGGGATCAACTGCAGGGCGTCCTTTATCTTTACACCACTCGATGGTAGCATATTTGAGGTGTGGTTTAGAGACACTACTTGGTTAGTCCATTTTGGCTCTGGCATTAATTTTTCCCTGATTTGGCGACCGACACAAACTGCATTATCGCACCGACACCGCCAATTTGGAGTTGAATAAGTTTGCCGAGACATGCGGATGATGTGCTGCCCTCATCTCGATCGTACATTTGTAGATACATTTGCTGGCTCCTCACTACTGCACCAATGTCTGTCTTAAGTCCACGCGAAAATCCCGTCCACTGCCAGTTGTGAAGCACTTGATTCATTTCCACTTGTAGCATGCTAATAAGCTTTGTAACTTTCGTGAATGTCTCTTTTAAATAGGTATTAGCCCTTTATTGAGAATCCTCACAAAATCCAACAAAAAGTCTTCTTATTCACATCCACTTGTATCGAAAGAGTCTTTAAAAGTGGCCCTGTAAAGTGTCATTTGGAGCAAATTAAAAGGAGATTGTACGTTGATAACCGGTGGGGAAATGCCTCACAGCCCTAAGTCGTGTCTCTAGTCAATCGGATTTCGTGTCGGATGTTATGTTCCATGCCGAGTGCTTTGATGCCTTTGAAGAGTAATTGATTTGACCTGCAAACAAATGGTGCGTCGTAAGCGCATTATGTGGTGGCAAGCGTAGGTGACTGAGAGCGGACTCTTTGGTAATACGAAGAGGAGAGGTGCAAAATCCTTTGAGCATCCTAATCTGTTGTAGTTGAGCAAACGCTGAAACTGTTTCAAGTGCAATTAAAATCTTTTTCACTTTACCGGAAGCAGTGTCAATACTGAAGGACTTGATCACTAGTAGATATACGGCGCTCGACTTGGCTTTTAAACAATGCTGTTAAATACCATCGTGCTAAATTAGCCATTCAAGCATGAGAAAGTCCATTTTCGTGGCTATCGTTGACAATGTACTCACTTTGACTTGATGTGCACCTAAAGACGCTGCGTGAAACATGACTGCTGCTACAGAATCATGGCAGTGAATTTTGCTCGTCAAGCTGGGGTTATCACCGTAAAGCATTGGCTCCATTGCTCTCTGTTGGTCTCGTAAGTTCCCTATAATTCACTCACTTTCCCACCAACAAGACATTAATAAATTACACAGCCCTAATTTCGCATGAGTTTGAACTTTAGCCGCTGATGATGTTAGCATTGAATCATGATGATGACGTCCACCGAACAACGTGATTTCCCATGGAAGCCTTGTCATTGCTTCCACACTTCAATGCAACATAAACGTTCACACATTTGGAGAATTCACAAAATTATAACTGCAATTTTTCTACAAAAATATTTTATTTGTGAGTCATTTAAAATCATAAATATCATTTCTTCGTAGACTTGAAGCTCAAAATTAATGGTTTTACACGATCCACATTTTATCAAAATTGCATACCTGCCTTTCATGTTGTCTTGTGCAAATTCGCCTTGATTAGTGAGGTTTTCCGCTCAACTGCCCTTTCCATCCCCATCGTCTGCGGTCATAGGCTCAGAGCTGAAGCCGACATTTCGGAAAAGCTAACATGTGACTTGTGATCGTTATGCTAAACCCGTTCTGCTTCACCAATCACTACCGACTGCAGTTCTAACTACATGCTTGGCATTATATTAGTGAGTGTGGGCACGACCTCTTCTTCTGACTCCATTTTTTGCTGTGGCACCCCAAGAGCTATAATGCGGAAGGGGAGAGTTGAGTAGACAATAAAATCTTTGTGTATAACACCCCTACACCGATGACGTCTCAACTTCTATGTCCCCTCATGTCCTCAGCACAACTGATTCTCGCATTGCAGTGACACATTTGTGCTACTGGTTACTGGATCCGGAATTGATTTTATTTAAGTGCGTTTTAGTTAACTTCTGCTAAAGACGTAGAAAGAAAAAGAAATGATTAGGTGGTTTTCCCGGTTAAAAGTTGATTGGTTAAAAGAGATGAGTGAATCCAGTTTATCAGCGGCATCGACCACGTCAGCGTGAATGATAGTGTTGGGTAGTCTGTAATGGGCGTATATAATGAAAATCTGAAGGACTGAAGGCAAAGGCCGTCATCAATTCATCTTGCGGGCCGATACCTACATTGGCAGCACATTCACTGCCTCTGGCACAGCAAAAAGCACTGACAGGGATTGAGAATTTGTAAAGTAAATGGGAAAAATGCTTATTGCAGGTACTTCCAACTTCGGAGAAATGAAGGTGCTTTGAATCGGTTGGGAATTATTATTTGTGTGACTAACTCTTCACTCATTTCAAAAATCGTGCTCACCTTCCGTCCTTTTTTCTTTTGTGGAGACCCACATTGACTAAAATAGGTAGGTAGCGAACCGACCATTACAGCTATGGTTGGCTAATCTTGTCCACAGTCTAGGCACCAAATGCGTGAGCACAAACCCCTTAGGTCCCACTCCAACCTCGTGATAAATAGTGCCTCGCCGAAGTCATTGCCAGCCGCACAACTTTCCTCCATTGCCCACAATCTAAGCCCACTTGAAATCAGTATGCGTAAATTTGCGTAAGCATCTTCTGAGAGATGGTAATGTGCGGGGTGAAAGAGAAGACGAAGGATGTGTTTGCCTCGAGAATAAAAGTGCACGAGCTGTAGCGAGTGTCGATGTTAAGAATTTGTCTTCATAGTGCAATATGAAACAAGAGCACATTGCAAATAGATCCAATGTTTAAGAATGTCCGCTATGAAGAGTAGAGGCTTGCTTAACTAATGAGGCGGCGGAGAGCATTCAATGAAAGTTCTCTGCTTTTGCGCTCGTAGATGAATTGCATCCCACGCATTGCCGCGTTTGGGATGTTGACAAGGGGTAAAGCCAATCGCATTCGAAAAGATCTATGCAGTGGACTATTGAGAATTGTGGTTGAACCCAAGCAGCTGTGTAAGCAAGAGTGGTTTCAGTCAGTGTTTGCCCCACCTCGTTTGCACTGAATGGGTTGTCACGACTCATGAATACGTATTGTGAGGAAATAATAAGTGATGCGATGTGGCATGCCTACGTATCAGAATGACAACGGGCTATGTTTAGCAAGGTGGTCATGTTCGAAGTGGTAAATTTTTAATTCCAATGAATTTCGCTCAATAAAAGTCGACCACGAATGCATCATTTCCATCTATTCTGATGTTTAGATGGTATGCAGGATGAGTGGATGGATGGTTACATGAACGGTCAGTTGCAACACGCATGCAGAAATATGAGAATATCTCCAAATTTGCCCAGCAAACGCTTTAGAACTCGTAAGATGCAGGTTATAAGATGGCAATTGTAATCATTGGACTTACTTAGACATTAAGCTTGATTTGATCCTTCGCGTGTTTTATATTGACGCTTTTGGACTTTCAGCATACGACTACGCTCAAACCTTCGCCTTTTTACCCATTTAAAGACCTTTTGTGAAAAGGTAATTGACCCGCAAAAGAGATCTAAAACAGACAAACTTGTATGATTTTTTTCTCCAGAAATTGCGTTGCCACACACCACATCAAAGATGTAATCCGTTAGTTAATTGGTGAATGCGATGCACTGCAAACGTGGTAGCGAGATTCGATCTTTATCGCAGTAGCTGCGTTTGCGTTGTCTAAGTGACGTTTCAGCGTTACAGCCACTAATATGACTGATGTAGAAATTTTGATTCTAAGCCATAAGAGAGCTAATCTGGTGGGGATTAGTCACGAGTACACAGGGGTAAAATGACGAGCTTTCATAGACTAATCACAAAGTGTGAACTCAATTTAGCTTTCGGTGTTTTTGCAAAAATATTGGACTAAGTTTTCGCTCTTTTTGCACACTCAGTAAAATTAACAAAGGATTGATAAAGCGGCATTCTTTGCATTGTTCCAAAAGTAAGTTCAATTGTTTCAAAATACCGAAAATGGAAGTCGAGGCAACTTAATGCCATTTGTTAAATTGACCGAGAATGGTGAGGCGAGGATATTTCCTTGAATAGGGTCAAATAGAAAACGCCCTTCTACAAGAATCCCATGGCCTCGAATTCGCTACATGAATGTCTGTGTATCTGAGGCAGTAGTTAGATTCTTGTTATGAAGGCACTGCTATTCATGCAAGCAATGTCGAGGCAGGATCCAACTTTTAGTCACTCCAAACAGGATATTCGCATACCAAATGTCACAAGCTTTGTAGTGCTGCCACACAAGCCACTTTGTCCACCATGATATAAGCTTAAAAATGTTCTAGTTGATACACACAGAAACAGACTGAATCTGGGTGACTTTGGCTTGGCCATGTTTTTCGGTTGCCCACTTTTAACGTTAATCAACAAAGTAATTTCTCCGTTCTTCAGAACTCAGTGAAAATTCATTTGTCTAATAACTGTGTATCGTAAGTTGCCCTTCTGACACTCTCCAAGGAAAGCTTGCAAAGATGTTACCATTCTATGCCATGAGTCAGTTCTGCGACAAACAGCGCTTTAGTTTGTTGTGGGTGAGGTACTTATGCGCTGTTCCTGGAATATCCCACATTATGATCGTCAACATGTATTTTCGCCTCATTCAAATATGCTGAGGCGCTAAAGCATTGCACACATCTTTTCCCTTCCCATCACTAATAAATCATTGTTTGCTTTACTGCCAATAGGCATTCAACGAGATGGCACCAGAGATCGCCTCCTGCTTGCATTGCTTAATGTACTGTATTCGAACGCAAGATCAAGAACACAAATGTTCAAGACGACGATTTTTTCAAAGACTAATCTGTCTATTCGATTTTAGCTGCCGCATGAAGCAATTTTGGTGACGCTTTTACTTAATTTTGTCTCACAAAGAAGCGCTTATGGTCTCCCCGAACGTTCCTTTAAACAAAGCACATTCTCACTAGCAAATACGGCCGAAGTTGGGGTTTCATTTGCGGTTGTTGTGTAAATGCATGTAAGACCGACAAGGAGGCGTACAATAACGCGCGAGGCCATAAATAGTTATTTATGAACATGGCATTTAGAATAAATGATATTGGTTAAGTGACACCTGCGTAGTGCTGTGGACATTGATGCATGTCTAGCACATGTGGATCACCTAGACTAAAACACTAACATTAAAATTAGTTGATAGAGAAAATGAGGCTCGTGTCTTGCTGAATATCAACATTATTTTCACACAGGGCATGCTAACATGTGTACTAAGTGGCATTTCTGTGGCCTAACGCATGGTCTCATGCTGAGGCGCGACTCCTGCATAAATGGAGATGAGGAAGTGGTAGGTAAAGCGTGGCGTCCTTGTAATCAATGCATTCGACTGCATTGATTGCTGTGTCTAACCTAATCAAGTTCCGTAAAATAATGAGTGGAGGTCAACACTCGTTAAGATGCCGTTTTAGTACTTTGTCTGTTTGATTGTCGGTTTGGGCTCTAGTCGGGTGGGTCTGGCCTCCAGCACATGCCAGCAGTTCGTTCCCTCTGCTTTTTAAATTTATATGCTCAGAGACTTCGTAGATACAAAGCTTGCTTTCGCTTGCATTTGACTGTAATGCGCGAATTAATGCGTGGAAGAATGGACGGACGAAGGCAGAAGGAATGGAACAGTCCTCAATTGGGCCATTGAATGCTGGAATGCATCAGCTGAAGTTCTTTATTCTACTAAGTTTGCTTTGCTTTTCCGATTTCACTTCCATGAGGTTTAAGGAAGGGTTTTTTTAGGGGCGCGGGGTGAAAATACAACCAAATTTCTTCCTTGAGGAGCAGCCTGATCCCATGACGTCGGCAGAGGTCCTCCCACAACCTTTGGTAACACATCATCAGTTCACTGTTTTGTCAAACGCAATAAAAATATCTTAGAGCAGTCAATGTTATCGCACTTAAGCTAAGTGCAAAGAGGAGGAGGAGGTGGGGGAGATAATAAAGATTACATCATATAAAGTGTTTAATTAACGCCAGCAGGCATTGAATGTCTATCCTGGTTTGAATAGTTGATCATCCCATCCACATTACTAATGTGATTTATGTGGAAAATTTTTTTCTAGGCCGTCAAAGAGCTAAATTTAGTGGGGTTCAATAATGGTTAAACAGCTGATAAAGTGACGACTTGCCACAGACTGATCACGAATTTTGAGCTTCCAAATACGTTTTCGCTCCCTTGGCGCAGTCACTAAAATTGTCAAAGGATTGATAAAGCAGTGCTCTGCGCATTGTTTTAGAAGTAAATGCAATCATTTGCAAATGCCGCAATCAAGGGTGGAGAAAAATTATTGTCATTTGTCAAAATGACTCTGAATGGTGAGGTGAGAGTGTTCTCTTGAATGTGGTTAGATAAAAATGCACTTTTAAAAGAACTCTATTCTCCAGACTTTGTAACGTGAATGGCGTAAATGGTTGTGGAGCTGAGACAGTATAAAGGCAATGCTATTCACCCAAACAATATCAGGGCAGAATCCAACTTTGATTTACCCTAAACAGGATATCCATGTATTAAATGTCGCAAGCCTTACAGCGTTGCCGCGTAAGTCACTTAGCCCACCGCGATCCAAATTCGAAAATACATGTGTTAATTGACGTCCCCATCGATAAAAATGACACTCATCTTCATTCATTTTACCAATTCTGAGCAAAAAAGGCCAAACGAAGAAAGATAAGCGCCCACCTTTGCGAATATGTCGACATGCCACTGTTGACATTGCAGCAGCATCACTCTTCACGGAAGCCACCTCTCAGCCAATGTCGATTAAAATCGTTTGCCAGTGCCTTTTGCAATCGTGATGTGTCTCTTTCCTTTATCGCACCAAACTGTGGCCCCATCAATAGGCAAGTGATGTCTGCACAACTCGCCCACTTGAGCTAGTAAAGGCGCTCGATTTCGATCCTCCGTTCTGCCTCGACTGTTAGCTCTTTCTTCGGAATGTAAGAAAGACTCGGTATTTACTCATTGCAGCTTCGATAAATTTCAGGTCTGGCCCAAATTTACCATTGCTACCATCTATTCAGCTTTAATGTGGCAGTCGTTGCTTTCACTTCTTGCAAGAGTGACATCTACAGAGGTGTCCTTTCAACCCAAGCTAGTCCTTGTAATCTCGGTGGAGTTGCAACCCACTAGGGAGATAAAAGACAGAAAAGAATCAATAAGAGGGAATCTTTTCCGATTCTTTGCTCGTCAGAGTCCACTACTGTGAGTTGCTGTCTTTGCCTTCCTCTGAATTACCGCTGTTTGGGATAGTTGTTAACGAGGTAGTTGGATGGTTAAACGGGTAGGAGCTTAAATGAGTAGAGGGTACTGAACAGAGGTGAAGGTGAGTAGCATGAGTGCCTTACATGTAAATTCTATTAAATGCTCAAATTAAAGCTAAGGACATGGGTCTTGATTTTTAAGAATTAATTGGCAGGGACTTGTTCGGAGATCACAAGATTACATGAGTGAGCAGAAAAAGAGAGGCAGTAGGAGCTGAACATCTTAAAGATGAGAGCGACTGGGTGGCGGAAGTGCTATTCTTGATGAGCTTCTGCATTTGCGTTTCTGATCATCTCTCTATTTATCCTCTTTGAATAAAGGCGGGACACCGCACTCAGCGAGGAGATTTCCGGTCTTCTCGCGGCCTGCTTCCCGCTGTCTAGCTACTTCAGTCACGAGCCGCCCACACACCTGTCTTCTCATGCAACTATCCAAGTGAACTGACTGAATGACGAATAGGCGCAAAAAAAGACGTTTCGCAGACGAAATCGTTGTCCGACCTCAACATCAAGTCACCGAAATGTCAAAACTCCCACATGGCTGGCCTATCGATTGTCGAGACGATGACATGACTCCATTGCGGAAAAATTGTCTATGCCCGAAAACTTCAACAAGCATATGTAAAGGTGGTACCCATCTGCGTTAACTTCAAGCATCACTTCGTGGTCTAATAGGTCCAATCTTGCCCTAAGATAAACTATAAAGGCTGAATATTCGTCATCCTCTCTCCGCTGCCTTAAGAGAGGTGCTCGGCTGACCGTAGGACGTGCCAAGTCTCGCTCTATTGATGTAATTATGGAAGGATACACATTTCCACATACTGCCCTTAAACATCTGGCTGGCTAGTGAGGTGTGAGCTGCATCAAGCCTTTCCAATTCTCGGAGGCAATGTCGACGCACTCCATCGGTGCATCAATTACATCAATGGAAGGCCATTGAAGTAGTTGGCATGTTACTGTGGCCATCTGGATCTGAAGTCTTGCCTTGTCCAGAATGTACACAAAACCTCACAACGCCCTATCATCCGCACCCTGCACGCTGTCGCATACGTGATGTCTTGTTGAATGACTGACCAGCCGACTCATGCATCTGACTAAGTAACCATCCGACCACTCAAAAGTCCTGACAAGGCTGCAATTAGCAGCCATGCTACCATGTCTTCGATCTTTGGAATGAGTAAGAAGACCAACAGTCCGAATGTTTGGTCCTGTTTAACACGATACGAAGATTGGACGCGACTGTGGCTTCCAGTCGATCGACTACTTACCAGTCTGATAAATGAGAAGCTCACCACATATCTTAATGGCTGTTTAATGGATGCCTTCGGCCATCCACAATCTCTTACCTAATCAGTCAGCCAGACTGGAATTTGAAAAGCTATTGCCAAAGCTGTAGAATGACTGACCGGCCCACCGACCAACCTACAGCTTCAATCGAGCATTATCCCTTGGCTTGGCAAGGCCATGGTCACAGCCTGGCTACAGCTCAGGTAAAGAGAGAGAAATGGAATTCGGTATTAGGTGGCCTAAAATAAACTTCGACAACTCAGTAGGTGAGATGGAAATGGATATAATCAGCGCTCACACAACGATGGAACAATCAAAGTAAATTCAAACGTGAATGCAGATTCTTGCCCTCAGTTAATGCATTTGGTGATTTCGTCCTGCTGTCAGTCAAAGCTGCATCAAGCTCAGGGTGTGGCCCTTGCCAGCTCGCCTTGGAGAGTATGAGTGATTCACGAGAAGTCTCGAGCATGTCAGCTCACTTCTCGTGGTGGCCCAAAAACTAGCGATTTGGGAGAGCAATATGTTTTTGTGTGGATTCTGCGATAGGGCAGTCATGCAGTGCAACAAAAGCGGCACATTGTAATAGTTCACTGAGGTCACGTTATAACAAACTAGATTCTAATAGGAAGAGAGGGTTTAGAGAAAGGAAGGAAGGTTAGGGCTGTCTTGATTTATTCACAACGAGTAGAATAAGAGCAAGAAATGAGCACTCTTTATTGGTGATTTGATGAACTAGTCAGAGTGATGAGGGATATGTTGGTGCAGAGAGTACTTGTCTCCCTCGGAGGACGGATGAAGATGGTTCCCAACCAGAAGCGTGTTCGTCGAGCGCTTTTCCCCCAGAATTTGCATATAATTAGTCAAGCGTATAAGTAGCAAGTGCATCAGGGGATGAGCGGCGGCATTGGCTGGATCAAAGAGGGCAAGATGATGAAGGCACTCGTAATCCCAGCGAAATCCAAGTCCTCTCACAACCGCTCAGGAATCAAGAGCAATCAGTTACCAACAACACGCTCAACGGCAATCGCCTAGAACACAAACTCACGCCAAAGCGCCTTCTTCGCTGTTTGGGTGCTCCAATGGCACTCACTCGCACTCTGACTCCAGCCCTTGTCTGATAAGTTCACCCATTCTATTGTTACTGTAGGCTTCTTCACCTCAAGTGCCACTTTACCGGAATCACCTACAAGTTCGCACATCGCCATTTCCATCAAAACCGACCTGCATAGTTTAGTGATCAAAAGCTGCCACGCACGCAAAGTTCAAATATTTGTCTTTGCAGTTGGGCTAGTTGTTGAATTACTGACCAGCCAAATCGTTTACCCGACTAACTAAATTCTTAACCGATTAATATTCCACACGAAACTTACCTCATTACAGTGTCTACGTTCGTTGGGTGCGTTGACACTACCCTCGAGGCCTAGATGTCTTGAAGACGAGGACCCTAGTGATAAAGAGGATCTCCTTAGCTGCTTGGCTCAGATTTGATGGATGAGCGTTTCTGGAAAACAGTGAGAAATTGTGAGAAGAGTCAGGCTGGAAGGTGGGTAGAAGTTGTGTTTTGGATTTGTGAAGCCTTAGCCTGTGCTTGCATGGTTGTTTACAACAATTAACATTGAGTCTGCTAAGCCCAAGTTGACAGCATCGCAGTAGTTCAGCGATGCAACGCTTGAGTACGGGAGGAAGAACTGCGTGAAGTAATTTTGAGCTTGACAATGCCATCACATCACCAACATGCAAGAACAAAGACAAGGATTTGAAATGGCCATGCGTGATAGCGGGCAATTGGGAAAGAGACGCAAAGCAAAGTAGGCGACCTAGGCGAAATGAGGCCTGAGGCCAACTTGGCTACAGTGGACATGTGCAGGAAGCAGCAGATCAAGGAAATAGTGATATGCGCAATGCAAAGCCTCTTTTGATAGGTTATTAAATTTAAGAGTTCTTTGTTGGTCATGTTCCGGATTTAGGCAGTACGGATTGCCAGAGAAGTGATGTGGGTAAAAACAGGACGATGCAATGCTTTTTTAAAGAGAAGGAGAGTGTGTTGTCATATTTTCAAAGAATCGCATGCGCAGAACCTGGTTTACAAAATTGAATGCATTGAGTTGTAACTTTGTTAGGTTTACAAAATCTCTGGATTAATGACCACAAGACTTAGTGTTGTGAAAGGAGACGTGGTCGCATTTAAATGCATAGTTGGATGCTCTCGGCCCACGATGCACTGTATAACACTTGACCCTTTGATGGTGGGATGGAAAAGTCGCCCCCAGAGATGGACCACTTGCGAGTTTGTTTAAGTAGTTGAAGTTCGATTACCGATCCAGCTACCTGACTGAGCGGTAGCTTGTTGAGAGCCTAACGAGCTCACTAGACATGACCAACTTACCAGACTGCGCGTCTTAGGTAATGCTGATAAGTTATCATGTTAAAGGAAAAGCTACTTTGGTAAGTTGATCTGGCGGGTGGTTTGGCCATGTCAGATCAGGTTGGATGAGATAGCGTACCATAGTAGATCAATGACCAGGACGCACTACATCTTCCAGACGACGATACGAAGGAGTAGTTTCTCGGATCCTGCAGCACATCTGCCTTGGCTGATAGGCAAATGCAAACAGGTCTGATGATCGACGACAGAACTTATTTGCAAAACTTGGTTTTTAGCCCTCCCTTCCTTCAACTTGATGGAATGTAAGGAAAGATGCAGTAGCATTTTACTGAATATCATCTTGTTGGATGACTAGATGCTTCCTCTTTCCGGCGCACTGCGCGACAGTTGTCTTCTTGATGTTGGGAATGCACAAGGTGCTGGGGCAGATGTCCAAAAAGACGGACGGCTTGCATTGGACTGAAGGAGGAGGTGCGTCGCTTTCAATGCACGCAGCACTTATGAAGTCACCTTTGAACAGTCTCGCTCTTGTATTCTTAGCCAGTTCTACTGAAAACTAAAGGGAAAGTAAAACCTGATGTCGGTCGTCCAGAAAATCCGTCTTGAAAATTCGACAAGTGAGAAGGGATTGGATGTTATTAGCCAAGTAGCCCAAACACAGTCTTCGAGACGTCATTACTGCCAACTTCCGTGTGTGCATTACAGACGTCAATTAACCATTCCCAATTTTGTTCACATTTTAGCTATTACCGCATCTTTCGGGGTTCCCTTGTTGACTTGCAGATCAGCAGCCCAATCGGACGGTCGAGTCGGTAACGAACTTACTATAAGGCGCGACTGTGGCTCTGGACTAATCAGTAGCCAACACAGTCAGACGTCACTTACATTTATTGTATGCTTTAACTAGCTGTGGATCGTTTTGGGACTTCGAAATTGAATTAAAAGTTGAATTATACGTGCAAAACCATGGTGAAACGTGGAAAGGGGAGTTGGTTACTTCATAGAAACGATACCGCGTGATTTTAGAGAGGTGAGCAATGTCCATTCCGTCAGTCGACAATTTTATCTCATTAGGCTTACGGCCTTCCCTACCTTCAACATTATGCCTCGCATCAATTTATAAACACTCTAGATGGAGTCGCGTACGCAGTGCTATATGTCACGCGAGTTAAACGGATACAAGACGGCTTTCCACTGACCTCAGATCTACATTCAGAAGTCTCTTTAGTATGCGTCTTGGTTGTGCCTTCAATTCCTACTTTACTGCTGTTCATCTTGCTACACCACGTCACATGTGCTTAATGCTCTTCAAATATTTGTTGTGATGTTAAGCAACGTAAGTTTGCACAGATTGTGCTCCACTTCTCATCACGTCTTTAGGTCCAAACTCAATGGTTTAAATGTATGTTCTCTTTGAGTTGCTGTTCGTTTGTCAGCGAAATGGGAATAATCACAACTTCATTCAGCGCGTAGGTTGCACCAGTAACGAACTTCGGATTTTGTGGTCTAAGTACTGCGCTAGCATACTGTTGGCTTAAAATTAAGACACTTCGCTCACTTGGCGCTTGTAAAATTTTATACTGCGTGCGCGAATCCACGCTTTTACTGCAAAGACCATGTAGCACCGTGGATGCATGCTGGAGTGTGCTGCTCACGCAGAGCTGAGTGACATGGCACTCAGTAACGAAGTCGAGAGGGGGAAAATGTGCGGGAGAGGAATTGGACTTGTTGGAATAGAAGTATCGGCATGGTGGGTTACTCAAACTCACGTGTGCATCTCTTGTCTAGGCTTTTGCGCTACTGAGACGTAGTCCAACTCCAATGCCGATGTGGACAGACCATTCTGTCCTCTAAACATACCTCAATGTCCAACCACACTTCCGCATCTCAGAGTACACTGGCATCAATCACTTCATTCACAGACACTGCATCTAATGAAAGCTGCATGTAATAATGCTGAAAACTCATACGATGTTGGACAGAAATGTGCCTGCCAAGTCGCCCATGTACATCGGTTGGGTAAGGAATCGGGCTGTTCCACGATGGAGAGGCATTTGGCACCTCGTCGCACGCCATCCTTTCTTCCACATTCTTCTCTTGTTCACAGTACTTGCTATTGACACGCAACGGGTAGTATAGGTGAATGCGTTGAAATAATTGAGTCACTGTGAGGTGCGTCGACAAGTTGGTAAGTGAATGTAGTGTTAAGAAATGTCACTCAAAATGAGTCTTGCAGTGACGCAACTCAGCGTGGCAAATACTAAGGGCGACATCCATGGTGGACTAAATGCTTGGTAGCAGTACCCCAAAACCTTTTTCTAGGCCACACATCGTGTACTTCTTTTAAGTTTAATCCCAAATAAAACTTTCCCTAATGTCCACTCTCGCAATATAATCTTGTATCCCATGAAATCTTGATGCAATATCATAATCAGAGAAATGTTTGGCAGTTCATTGAGGATGCAACTAGGAGATGGCAGTCTGTTAGTAAGTGACGATGAGTATGGCTGATTGTTTCACACAAAACTCAAGCTTGTGTCTGCACAGCATTGTACAAATGAACTGCTCTCGTAGGTGAGGTAGACGAAGGTGATTAAAGGATCAAACGCATTTCGCTTTTGGATCATGAGGTGTGCTCCTGCAGCGGCTCGATTTTTGATTGACAGTAGGCTAGAAGCCTATGTAGTACCTTCACTTCAAAATAGTGGTTAATATTGTAACCCACTAAGAAGGATAGAATGAGATTGGGGGTTCAGGCACGTGGGACTTCTTTACTAGGTCCCACACATTCTTCATGGTTGCAGCATCTAATGAGTATTGGTGGAATACTTGATAACATTCTTCCTCAATTTTATTGTTACCTCTAACTCCGGAAATGCGCAGGTTATGCATTACAATTGCACACAAGTACTTACATCTTTGTTTCACCTCTTTCTTCCTTGCATACCATTAATCGGCATGAATACAGTCAATGCCTGCAATGGCCTTTAATTGCAGAAAACGCTCTAATGAATTTTTAGTACCTCTTTAATCAGCATCGCATTGCTTTTCTCCCTCATCTTAGCTCTTAGCATCCATGCTAGCTCGTGCGTTTCTGAGGAAGTAGGATTATGAAGGATGCACCCCATTGTTGGAAAAGAGATGCGAGGAGAGGGCACACAGTTCAATCAAACTGTCATCTTACATGTCTCGCTACCATCAAGAAGACATTGTTCAACTGCATGAATGGTAAAACTGTAGCATCAAAACCGCCACCTGCAAATATTAACACTTTGGCATCTGCAGTATGCACTTTTCATTTAGTGGTGATGATATTCCAATTCACGATGTTGTACTAAAGCCGTAAATTATGCTTAATTTTCTCAACAATTCAATAAAAATGGGCATTTGGGTTGAGTACGAGAAGGAAGGAGAGTCACACTTCAACTCACTGAACCGTAACGTGAACAGTTGTTGCGCCTGATGCTGCAACTGCTGCATGATGACTCTCCCATACTTTTTTCTTCACAATCACGCAGGGATATCCACTCTGCAATTTCACCCACCAATCTTCAACGCACTTGTGCTCAACAATAAGAGCATCGACATCGAGTTGTGTATGTCTACAAAACTCAAATCACCTTATTATTTTAAAGTGCCGCAGTTGTGCATTCGTCACTTTGAATGCATTGTCCGTAGCATAGTTGATGACCTAAGAAAAGGCAGTAGTCATGTGTCTCGCAGCCATTTAAGGTGTACATAAAGTCAGAGTGAGTACGTTGTCAATGATAGCCACATAAATAAGCATCCCTAGACTTGCATAGCTAATCCAGCACGATGGTGCTTAGCAGTGGCTTTTGAAAGTCAAATCTAGCATCTTATATCTACTGATAATGAATAACCCCTTCAATTGTCCATCGCCTTTGTCAAAGTAGACGATAAGGCAATTACACTGGAATCAGTGCCACCGTTTGTTCACCTACAACCGATGGAGGTGCTCAAAAGATTTCGAACCTTTCCTATTGGTGCTGCTGAAGAGTCGGCTTCTAGTCACCCACGCTTGCCATCACATGGTGCGCGTGGAACGCACCATTTGTTTGCAGGTCAAATCAAGTGCTCACCTGACGCCTTATAGCACGTGAGCGAAGCTTCTTTTTCCATAACTATCAAGACGAATAATGTCTAAACATTGTAATCACTCAACTAAGTAAAATTTAAGTAAACTGCTTCTTGCAGAGCACATAGGTTCCATACCCAGGTGCTAGCAAAATTACATAAGAATTTCTTACCAGCACACGCTATATCAACGTATAAACTTTTGTCTACGAACAAGGAAATCCACTGCAATTTCTTGTTTGCACCTTGCATACGGTGCATTTTCGATTAAAAGGTTAATTTGGAAAGCGAGACACGAAAAGGCGTTTAAATAAATGCTTGTGATATCGGCGAATAAGTGAACTCAATGCAAGTCTAAATGTTGTTCGAAATTGCACATCTACTTGTAGCTCATAGGCCGTGATGTGTCAGGGCCACGTTTTGGTTCTCTGCCGACATCGGCGATAATTCAAACGCCAACAAGCTCTTAACAAATAATTGCAGCTCACTGGCTCAAGGTACATAACTACGCTAAGACTCTTGGCCCTACTGCAAAAAGTGGAAATTTTATCAGAAATTTACGGGTTTGTATAAGAGGTGCATTTTAATGCTTTCAAACAATTGGCAGCGTACAAAAGCCGACGCTAGCAGCGGTGGCAGCAGGAGAGGATTCAAAGTGCGTGAGACTTGATGTGCTATTTCTATACTGCTCAGCACTAGAGACTGTGAGATAAAATACAGCTAACATTTGAACACAGATTTAACTGGACACAAAAGCCAAGCGACTGTGGTACCGCCTGACATGAGTTTTAACGTTACTTAACGCTTGAAGGGGAGCCACTGATTTTGAGGCATTATAACAGACCATAATTTCAGCATAAATAACAGCCAATGCATAATTTACCACTAGACTACATTGTTGTATTTGCCTATTGATCTGTGGAATAGTATCCAATATCAACGACATTTTAGAAGCCAATAAAGCTAGTGGATTTGAAATTAAATATTTAGCCGCACAGCGCACGTGTACTACTACCGTTATTAATTTTGTTTGTTCGTGTGGGCATAATGTTCGAGTTGGTCACACTTCGCCTGCACAAAATAAATAGTCACATTTGTCAGGCTTAGAAGCTTCCTGTTTTCGTGGCACCCCACTGCCATAAGAGGCATTTAGTTTAGATTCCCTGGTGACATTTTCGTCATACCATCGACACCCATGCGCCTGCACGAAAGATAAGTTACGCTTATCAAAATCTTTCTCATTGAACACACACATAGTAGCCTGCCTGATGCGTCAGCATGGTGCTTAAATGTATAAGCCACGCGCTTACCTTCCTTCTTTCCTGTGCAATTCAATGTTTTGTTAATCAATGGGCATACTTATTGTACAAGTGAACGATTCCTTTGCGGACCACCTATAGCTTTATAAGAAGCATCCAAGTGTGCTGAACGACAAACGGCTTATTCCCATCAGTGACTTGTAAGTAGAAGAGAGTGTTGAGTGACAATAACACCAAGAGTTTACTGCCATTTAGTGTCGAATGTCTATGCTCACATTTCTTGTAGCGCATATGGATTCGCTCAGGACTATGGAATAGAACAAATTCATATGCGCTGAGACATAATTTAGTCGAACATGTGAGTCGAAGCATTGACACGTCTTGGAAGTTTGCTGCTGCTTAAGAATTCATGCCTACTTATGAATTGTTAGTAACGTTGTTTTTCTGCCTCATATTACCAGCAGCCACGAGAACCCACTATTGTAATAAGTGCGCTCTCAGGCAACACTGAAAAACCTTTGCTGAATGCGTTCTGAACAGCAAAAGTATCACTGAGTGTCAATAAAATGCATAAAAGTGCACTGGAGTGTATGATGCTGCTCCAAATGTGCCAGCTAAACTCAAACAATTAGCAGCATTTATTGGTCAACACAATCGGTCGCAGCAAAGAAGCCAGAGTTCTTCAGTCCTGACTAATTTATATTACGACTTGTTATAAAAATTCTCTGCATATTCAATTGGAGCCTGCTATATCGAACACCACGTTACTGACCAGCCATTTGATTTTTGTCTCAGCACCGACAAATAGACTCAAATTAAGTCGATCATCTATAGTTATGGCTGTAAACTGTAAGTCCACAAGTTCAGCTTACCCTATACTTGTTAGCGCAACTTCTAATTACAAATTTATTATCGCCTACGTGCGCATGTGATTAACATCACACATCGCACACGCTCTTTCGAAAATAGCAAACTCCGAATATAGGCATTTATTAGAGCAAGAGAGAAATTGTACCCAAATGTAAATATTGGAAATTGTTGTGGATGAATTAGCTAAGGTTGGATGGGTTTCTAGTCTAAAAGCAGAGCGCTTTTGATTATCTCAAGAGCGGAATTCAAGGTGGTCTTTGCATCTTCAGCTGAGCCAAGCGACGTGTTGACCTCTGCCACCACCATCGATTTCAGCAGACCTAGACAGCAAAGTAAAGTGGTTTCATTCTCACTTTGATGTAAAGAAAATGTATAAAGACCCGATGAGGATCTTTGCAGCCTCATTCATTACGTGTGCTGCAGTGAATGTGCCACAAAGCACTCCGGTGACGCTACAGGTTTAGCCCATCGCTACACTGTCTCCAGTTACTTATGCCGCTAATTGAAATCCAGAGTCTAATGCAACCTTCAGAATGATAAGCTAATAATGGCGGTTTGTTGTTTCTCAAGAAAAATAACCAACAGGATTCTTTAAATATGTACATTCGTTCCAGCATGTAGATGTTTCTCTTAAAGTAGTATCATATGCAGCTGCCCC
>JADWOT020000517.1:0-41575 GCA_036345935.2 Taenia hydatigena | reverse complement strand
GGGATCAATACTACGAAATTTCGTCCGGTGAGGGCGAAATTCGCAATCTCGACGAGATCAATACTACGAAATTTCGTCCAGTGAAGGCGAAATTCGCAATCACGAGGGGATCAAAACTACGAAATTTTGTTTAGTGAGGGCCAAATACACAATCACGGGGAGATAAATACTGAGAAATTTCGCCCAGTGAGGGCGAAATTCACAATCACGAGGGGATTAATACTACGAAATTTTGTCCAGTGAGGGCCAAATACACAATCACGAGGAGATCAATGCTACGAAATGTCGTCCAGTGAAGGCGAAATTCGCAATCTCGAGGGGATCAATACTACGAAATTTCATTCATTAATAGCGAAATTCGCAATCTCCAGGGGATCAATACTACGAAATTTCGTCCAGAGAGCGAAACACACATCTAAGAGGGAATCTGTTCTACGGAATTTAGTCCAGTGAGTGCGAAATTCACAATCACGAGGGGATCAATACTACGAAATTTCGTCCAGTGAGGGCGAAATTCGCAATCTCGACGAGATCACTACTACGAAATTTCGTCCAGTGAGGGCGAAATTCACAATCTCGAGGGGATCAATACTACGAAATTTAGTCCAGAGAGCGAAACACACATCTAAGAGGGAATCTGTTCTACGGAATTTAGTCCAGTGAGTGCGAAATTCGCAATCACGAGGGGATCAATACTACGAAATTTCGTCCAGTGAGGGCGAAATTCACAATCTCGAGGGGATCAATACTACGAAAGTTCGTCCAGTGAGGGCGAAATTGACAATCACGAGGGGATCAATACTGCTAAATTTCATTTATTGAGAGGGCAATTCGCAATCACGAGCGGATCCATACTACTAAATATTTTTCTTTAATAGGGAAATTCGCAATCATGAGGAGATCAATGCTACAAAATTTTTTTCATTCAGGGCGAAATTCACATTCACAAATGGGTCAATACTACAAAATTATATTCACTGAATGTGAAATATGCACTCTGGCAGAAATGATTACATCAAACTTGCATTCATTGAGGGCTAAATTCGCATACACGTGGAAATGAATACATTAAAATTGCCTTCATTTAAAGCGAAATTGGCAGTCGCAGCCCTACGTTTTTTTGTCAGTTCGCTTACGCTCATTGGAAGCAATATCCATTTAAAATGGCGTTTAAACAGCCGGAATCTCTGTGTCTTCTACAGATAAGACATGATTTCTCTTATTTTTTTATTCTACAGGCACAGCGCAAATCAGATGTTACATTGTATTTAGCCATAAAAACTTTTTTGCACGAAATAAATGCAGTCATTCACCAAAAAAATCCTGCATGCATTTCACTATCCTATCCCACCTTGTATGCTTATAGTTTTTTAAATCAGTCAATTATAAAAAGAAATAATACTTTCTATAAGGACCATTCGCAATGACGAGGGAATCAATACTACGACATTTCGTCCAGTGAGAGCGATATTCGCAATCACAAGGGGATCAATACTACGACATTTCGTCCAATGAGAGCGAAATTCGCAATGACGAGGGGATCAATACTACGACATTTCGAAATCGACAGTGGGTCAATACTACAAAGTTTCCAGCAGTGTTGGGCCAATTCGCAATCAACAGTGGGTCAATACTACAAAATTTCAAGCAGTGAGGGCGAAATTCGCAATCATTGGTGGGTCACTACTACAAAATTACCAGCAGTGAGGGCGAAATTCGAGATCATCAGTGGGTCAATACTGCAAAATTTTTAGCAGTGAGGGCGAAATTCGCAATCACCAGTGGGTCAATACACCAAAATTTCCAGCAGTGTGGGCCCAATTCGCAATCACCAGTGAGTCAATACTACAAAATTTCAAGCAGTGAAGGCGACATCCAAAATCACCAGTGGGTCAATACTACAAAATTCCAGCAGTGTGGGTGAAATTCGCAATCACCAGTGGGTCAATACACCAAAATTCCCAGCAGTGAGGGCGAAATTTGCAATCGACGGTGGATGGAAACTGCGGAATTTCCAGCAGTGAAGGCCAAATTCGCAATAACCAGTGGGTCAATACACCAAAATTTCCAGCTGGGGGGGCGAAATTCGCACTCACCAGTGGGTCAATACACCAAAATTCCCAGCAGTGAGGGCCCAATTCGCAACCACCAGTGGGTCAATACTACAAAATTCCAGCAGTGGAGGTGAAATTCGCAATCACCAGTGGCTCAATACTACAAAATTCCAGCAGTGGAGGTGAAATTCGCAATCGCCAGTGGGTCAATACTACAAAATTTCCAGCAGTGAGGGCCCAATTCGCAATCGCCAGTGGGTCAATACTACAAAATTTCCAGCAGTGAAAGCGAAATTCTCAATGATCAGTGGGTCAATACTACAAAATTTCCAGTGGTGAGGGCGAAATTCGCGATCACTTTTGGGATAATACTGCAAAATTTCAAGCAGTGATAGCGAAATTTGCAACCACCTGTGGGTGAATACTCTCCAACCTTGCATACTTATAGCTATTTAAATCAGTCAATTATAAAACGAAATAATATCTTTTATAAAGAGCATTAGGCCCATTCGCAAAAATTAGCACATCAAATATATGTAACGTTAGTATGGGGGGAGTTAACAAGTACCGTACCTCCCACCAGGCGACACAATCACCACGACCTCCGCTGTACTTACAGCCGAGAAAATGGACGAGATGTGGATCAAGTTTGTGACACCTGGAGTCCCACCAAGGACACAACCTTCTGAGCGTTTGCCTTCACGCACACACTCGATCCCATGGGAATGCGGTTCTCCGCGTCATGGAAGGAGTGCCCAATGAATTACAATTTACTTAATTGGGCAACAAAACTCGTGATGAAAGAGTGCGAAGTCTTTCAGCGCACCAACGACTGTATTAAACAGAGGAGACATTTATCACATCCTTCGCAACTGAAAAATAGGGGTTCGATAGCCTTTCCTAGAAGCGAAGAAATCATTACAAGTCTCCAACCAACAACCACTTTTGCCACAACATTGACCAGCTGCTAGAGAGGCATGTCATTTACCCAGGCAGAAATCAAATTGCCACATAAGAAAGCTCAAGTGACCTCACGGAGAGAAAGCAAAGCATTGGTTCATGAATTTGGCATTTTAGAGTCCGAGTTATTCCGCATCTCTTCTCACATCTGCGCTGAGACGATCTCTAGTGTTATGCCATCACTCGGTGAAAAGTTGGATAGGTTACATCCCAGCCGGTTCGCCATCTTTGCAAGAATCAAAACTTTCCATCCATTCACTGAAGTCAGCATGCATTATTTTATTGGCAACTGCCGCTAAATTCAGTAATTTCTTTATCGACTACAGCAAGGGAAAGGAAGTCCTTCGAAGCGCCATCTCATAGATGGACTCTCACAATCAACCACTAGAGTGACCGAAATGTACAGTTTGCAGCTCAGTAATGCGCTAAGGACTAAAATTTTGGTCGAGTTTAACATTATACAATCGCCAAACTGTCTACATACAGTTTCCTCGACTCAATTTTGTGGCTTCTCCCAATAATTATTACCAGATCATCAACGTTACCGCTGACTCCTCCAAGATTTCTCGACTGCCCTCAAGCAGCGAACCCGCAGATTCGACATGCAATTTATCGCCACAAATAAATCACTGCTAACCAATAATAAGGAAATCCGATCGCCGACATTTCGTCGTAATTTGAGGAAGTCTTAGAATGGCCACAATCAGCAGACACCATCGAGGAACAAAATGCACTCAAAGTAAATAAACGCGACTCACGTCAGCATTTAATTAAATACTTCGATAGAATTCGATCATTTCACCACAAGCATTGCACAAGCCACTAATTCAGCTAGCCTCAAAAGTCGCCACTTACGCTGTCATGTCAACACTGCGGGTTTACTTATGCGCGCGCATAAAATAAGTCAAAAATTTCCAAAATGGAAGCTTACATACCTGGACTCTTTAGCGCAAATTTGAAACTAGACGTAGCAACAACCACACCAAAGCCCGGCATTTCATATATGCCGCTAAAGACACGAGAAGGGTATTGGGTATGAACAAAGCAGAATAATTGCCATAGGAAAAATACTATGCAGAAATTTTTGTAAACACATTTTTATGGCACTTGTACAAGACTTTAAAATACGATTTCATGCTTTTAGTGATTCTTATTACACAGGTCAATTAAGAGTACGACTTTTCCTAAATATTCATCACTATCTATTAGATTTTTAGGCAAATTCTTAGTTGCTTTTATTTTTTTAGGATCACAACAACAAAAATTACTGCAATGCTGTAGCGCTCATGCTTCTCCATCCTCACCTTTTAGACGAGAGGCAGGAACGCAATGTGAATATCCCGCCGTCGACAATGGTCATCGCGCAACCTTTTATTAACCCACCACTAGTCTATCTTTTTGTATAGGACAATAAGTGTGTCTCAGAACATTCAACCTTCTCGTTTTAGGCATGGGCGTGGAGGCGGGGAGACGAATGAGGAAATCCCTGCAAACGTAGCCTATGCGAATAATGCGTGTGCTATCTAGCATACACCCAGCTGTGGACAATGAAGGACTCGGCTAGTTACTTATATTTAACCCAAATACAATGCAGCTACAATTTAACATGGCAATAAAAGTACTCAGCACAAGTGATTTTGCGTTTGTTGTCTGTCCAGCTCTAAGCCTCGTCTGCGGTCACTTGGATGGTGTTTGTACCTTCGTCGATGGGCTGGTCTCTAGGCCACGCAAGTAGTTTCAATAATTTCCGCGTGTCAAGCATAGTTATTTAGATGATGAGGGTAACCAAATTTTGGGCACACCCCTCCATAATATCTAATGATAGGTACAGCATTCATCGATAGGCGGATTCTTGTGCTTACTGTTGGCACTTAGATTTTGAACGTCTATGTTCTTTTCGAAGCAACAAGCATTCATCGTTTATTTTGTGCGAAAATGCCAATCCTTTAGGATAGTGTCACTGCTACCGATGACACGGTGGACCGTACGCCTGACAAATCATCCTCCTCTTCTGCGATTTCCTATAATTGGAGGTTTCATGAATTAGACAAAAATAATCACAAGGATAGTCTACCTGTCCGTGGGGATCTGCAGGGATCTGCAGCAGGCGGGTGGGTTTGGCCCCCATAACCTCCACGTTCAGGACACCGCACTTGTGGTGAGCCTTTAGTTTTGTGTGTGAACACGTAGCACAGTGAGGTCAGCCGAGACTGAGTCATTACTAACTTTCGAACCGCTGCAAGCCTAAGTTGGTGCATAGGTTATCAGGGCGTTTTCATACCATACCAGCACAAGAACTCCTTTTCACCCACCACAATCAACACAGTCGGTAGTCTCAAGCGTTCCGATTAATTGCCTTGGGTGGAGCAGCGTCAACACGAATATGCATTTGTGCCTCAGATGTAAGCACTACCGATCCACCTTCCTCCTTGCGAATGTGACGCTGTCCCAAGTGACGGCGTCATACATTGACTTCGCTTTCGGGGACCATTAATGCCCTCTAAACCAGCACAAAATGCAGCACTTTCTGCAACTAATAGTCAGGCTTCTTTTTACAACCCGATTTCATTAAATCCAAATAGTCTCTTGTAGGTAACGTTTCGCGTCTGTTCATCCTAACCAGCTTGCCCCAACTTCCGTGCTGCCCAGCCCTATTGCCTAGCTATGCTGTGTAGAGGCAATGAGGAGGTGAAAGAGATGTCACTCGATTGACGTCTTCACTGATGGACGCACCGTACACATCAGCTTTATGCAGTTTTCCTTTCGTAAATAGCAATCCTGCCGAACGCGAAAATGTGGTCATCGATGAAGAGCAGACGTCACTATCAACCTTCTGCTTGTAGTCTTAACAGATTTGCCCATCAGGGACAGATGTCTCTCTGATCTCTGGCTAAAATTCGGCCTCCAACATTGGGACTTACAGTAGCTGTCTTTTAGGATAAGGTTGGCTTGCAACCAGCACCACAAGGTATTCCCGTGGTCGTAGCGGGGTCACATGTTTGCATTGCAGTGAATGCTTCACCAGCGTTCAGGCGGACCAAGAGGCTACTTGCGTGACCTGAAGACTAAGCCGTGGAGACTAAGCGATGTGCGTAATCAAAGGCGGATTTAATCCAACTGCTAAAGCATTGCAATGCCTTCCACGGATTCTAATCCAAATGCTGCATGTTAGACTTGGCGCAGCAGCTTATGGAATGCTGTAACAATTTCACAATTTTGTGGATGATTTTGTAATGCACGCCTAGATTATTGTATGGTCCGAATCTCACAACAGTAGATGAACAAAAAACGCTGCAAAATTAGTGCCAAGAGCCACCTATTATTTTGCCATTATTTTGTGCAAGCAGTAAGAATGAGCCTTGACAAACTCTGATCAGGCACATGCACATCCACACAAAGCTGCCCTCCTGATAGATGGCGTACTACAAACAATTTACTTTGTATAACTTCGATAATATTCATGCAGAGCATGAGAAAACCACATTCCATCACATGGGATAGAGAGCCGACTCCACGATTCGACAAGTGATGTCAGCACAGTCAGAAGTGCTATTTCTCCCATCGGAAAGAAAGTTGGACCAAAGTAGGCGTTGTAAATGCTGCTTCGTTCCTCTCGGTGTCCATCAAGGATGCCTGTGAAGGGTGGATGCAAGCTTCATTGTCAACTTAAAAGTCGACTACATAGTTCAAACTAATGCAGTGTAGGCGTCCGCACTGGTGCATTTAGGCTGGTGAAATTAGAAGCAGTGAGAGGAGTACTAATGGACCTTGGATGACCACCACCTCCAACAATGCTGACAGAGGTTAGCACGAAGTACTTGATGCTGGGTTCACTGAACTGCCTCCATCTTACTTCTTTCCTCTCTTTCTTTAGCAAGCCAAACAGCGGTGACTTCCAAATGGTTGAACCTCACTTTGGATCGTGGCATATTCTCCTCCTCCCTGCAGTATTTGCCTAAGCAGTTTCCTGTGAGGCTTAGCAACTAAGGCATGGAGGCGATCAAAAATTCGTCGAAAAGAAATACATATTCTTCCTGCGATGCTCTATTCCATGTGACCTTTTATGGTTCCACACTTTAAAATGCAGTTCCTTAGCTCGACATTGTAGGAAGAAAACGTGGCAAATAGTGCTGAGGTCCTCCCTCTTCCCATAACTTGCGGAAGGCACTAATGCAAAACCACGACAAGGCCAATCTGCGATCAGGCAATTTCGCAACTCCCTCTTAACAATCCTAACTAAACAGCACAATAATTTCACTTTCGATGAAACAATGACCTGTTTGTGGTTGTCATCTTCCTAATTCTCATTCTCCTTCTACAGTCTCGGGCTCCGAAGTGACAAAAAATAAGAGCATTTTAGAGGGCTTCCCCAAATGTCTTGTTCCAAGTTCTTCCAGCTTAACTGATTCATCTGTTCATTTATTTACCGACCCGATTCACCCTCTATCGCCACAGCATTTAGCGCAGTACTACAAAGGTCTGCCCTTACTCATCCACCACCCAGCAAAAGCAGCGCAGCAGCTCAACGACTACAATGCATTCCAAACAAGTCATTCCATGCCTCACTCACACCATTCTCGGCTCAGTTACCCAACAAAATAAGCAATGATTACAAACAAAGACATCATCTACGTTAAATACACACAGAATACAATCACACGATTTGTCTCTCGCCTGCCACACAATCGTGCTTCTGACCACTCTCAAGTCTTTTGCACATCACGTCGTAAAAGCTCCACTCCAACAAATCCGACCAGTTGGTAAAGTTCCCTCCATGGCGCCTAATGCACCACAATCGCCAATTCGTCTGCACAGTAGCCAGCGCAGAGCCCTCCAAGCCACCAAGGCTCTGAATGAATCGCGCCAGACTATCCATCTCACTTGACTCATCATCCTCCGCATTTATAATCACCGCAATCGGCAATGTTTGATGAGGTGCAAGCGATTCTAAGGTGGATGCAAAATCATTCCTCAGGAGGCGCGAAGCACCCGTCAAATAGATTATGCAGTCACAGCAGTCATGTCCATCTCGTTCTCCTGCAAATGATGCCACTCTAGAAATAAAACTCTTACCTCTTGCAGTCGAATGAACAGAAAAAATGCAGCCATGCATACCGACAATGCGCGTGTGAGATCGGTACTTGATCATTGAAAAGTAGCCGAATAGCGGGATGTTGGATGCTTCCATCCGCAGTGCGAATTCCCCTTCCGACATCGCTCTTACCTTATGATCTGGCAAAATGCTAAAGTGTGGAGTTCTTGGGGCTTTGCCACGAGCAGGTGTCGACATGAAACGCTCATAAGTCATTTTGCTCCTTCCAATATCGAATGGCTTCAGAAGCGTTTTGAAAAGAGGTGGGTGAGGACTGTGGGAAGAGTAGCTGGCAAAGACGTTTGTCTAACCAACTCCACCGGTTAATGTGATCATAGATGAGGGTGGGGAATGGGCATGTTGAGAGGATCCACCGCCAACCTGGAGTGCTCTCGCATAGATTCGCCAAATCTGGCACATCAAGAAATCCACAAATTCGCAACGCCAATTCAGGTCGAAGATCGGTGATTTTACGCTGTGAACTATCTTCTGCCTGAAGCATCAAGAAAGTGCACAATCATGACTGGGAATGGAAATGGCATGAGCAAAACTTTGTACGAGACAAACAGCTAAACAAATATACGAGTTCAATGCGAGAAATGAAAATAAAGATATGCGGCAAACAATTGAAGGCTACTGTAACTCACCATTACTGAAAGGTGCTAGTATAGACGATTTGCATGATAACGATCCAAAAAGTCACGCCTTGAGGCTAGCACATCGGTTCTCTCCGTATCGTCCGGTTTCAAAGTCACGTGCCCAAGGCGTTTGCACACTTCTTCCTCGTATAACTATGAGGCAAGCAATAATTCAACATCACAATCGGCGCTACGTCAACTTGTACCAACATTGTCATCAGTGCTGTTGCATCTCACCAAATATCGACAACTACTTCATCTGGCAGCAAACAATTCCCCTGGTGGTCGTTGTGTCATAGATTTGCTACTTGTTGCGAAAACGATTGGGCTTATCTACCACAGAAGAAAACATTGTATAAACGAAATAATGAGCTGCAAAATATTTTTGAAGCAGGTGGGATGCAACACTGTGATGAGGATTTGAATCAAAACGAATCCTACCATCAGCTGCATAAATATACCTTATTTGTCTATTCCATGAGCCAAAGCAACAACACAACAAGAACTCATCAAAAGTTTTAACTCTCTTCTCGCTTCGGATCCATTCACACCTCCATTACAATGCGCTTCTAGCTATAGACATGACACACATTAAGCAACAGATATGTCACTCGTCTCAGATACAACCGTTTCATGCTTCCACTTTTGACTACCACTTGGGTTCACTCCCTGTCCCGATGTGTGGTCACACGTATATAAGGCTTAAACAATAACCCAACTCGCCGTTTTCCTTAAAATATTGCGTATTCTATGGAAGATGCTGTGGAGTGTCCCAATCTGCAATTATTTCTACCACTTTTATCGCTCAAGCACCCAATGTTTCGGATTGCAAAACACGCTTCAATATTTCGAGGTCTAGATACTGGCATTAATCTTGGAGGACAATGCGCACCTTGTTCGCCTTAGTAACTCTTAATCTTCCCTTTGTGACCGCTTATTTTCAGTAGGCGCTTCGTTGCCCAAAAGTCGGTTTTGTCAATGAAAGGATTCAAATCCGCGAGCGAGTGAGAAAAATAATGCAGCTACCATGGACTAGCCATGATTGTGTCACATCGCAAGCCGCCCTACCCTTCCACCCAATAGTTTCACAAACTAATCCACCAGGCGCGTGAATTATTTGTGCTGGTGTGCACATTGAAAAATTGCTTATACGGGATACCATAATAGCGTAATGCTCAAACATTTTAGCGGATAGTGTTGTTCTCAGATAATGAGCAACTCGACAGTTTGGTTCTCTAATCACACAAAAGTAACTGCTTACCTGATTCGGTTAGAGATGAAAAAGTGGACTGATGATTAACTCTCAAACAGCCTCAGGAAATGGTCACAAGACTCGAATTCACAACCATTCAAGTCGTATGTAAGTAGAACGAGTTCGAAGGCGCACAAGTGGATGTCTCAATCAACCCTTTCTCAAGTTAATTGCAAGCACTTCTCTCCCACATGATTCTCTCATTCAGAACACTTGTCATTAATGCATCCTCTTTTGCCTCCTGCAGGTACAAACTCCATCGGAAATAAAGCAGTCATACATATGAAAGCGAAGCACGCATACTTTCAAGCAAACCATAAGAAACCCCATCTCTTGCATGAATCCTGACCATGAACACCATCCCAATGATAGCTCTACTCCATTCCGCTTGGAACCCAGATATACCGGGAATTCTACATTCTGCTTCAGCACTTGCCAAGCTAATGTTTGAATAACTGACGCAAGCAAACATCTGAACCCACTCAAGTCAACGAGATTACGGTCGACTTCGTCATTCGCCTTAACCTAAATTCACTTCGTTACTTGGTCAAAAGTAACCCACAAGTGGGGTCGACAATTGGCATCATAGGGACAAGACCAACCCGTCCAAAACAAAAAGAACCAACTGGGCAATCATTCCATTCCAACTCCTCACTCACTCACTCACTCACCCCCACTTTACCGTGTTTAACCCACAACATAAATGACACGACAACATTCACTGGGTTTCTATCCCACTAGCTTCCCACATTCACCAAGTTCTTACAAGCTTGCTTGATAAAAACCAGCTTTGTACTCAAAGAGCACCATTGCGCAAAGTCCTTAACATGCACCACGAAAATGTAAGCGGGATTATGTAGGGTAAATTGTGAACGACACCAATAACAATGATCCAAAGTTGGCCCAATTGCAGAAAAAGTAACGACTCACTTTTCTACTTAAGCGTTTTGGCACGATGATTGACATGAATTTGATTTAACGTCGTCAACAAGGCTCAGTAACTCACTCAAGACAAAATAATCTAACCCTTTCCCACAAGACAGGGCTTCAGGCCTCACTAATTTTGCGCCAGGATCGAAAGGTGCGGTTCCAACGCCCTCACAGTTGCCCGAATCCTTTCAACACCAAGCGCGTATGAGGGTCCTGTTCCAATACAAAAAAGTTTGTGTATATCCTAATACAATGGCATAAGTGTGGACGTTTATCTTTCCTAAATAGGCAGCTCCTTCAATCTACTGAAGACAAATGAAAACAGAGGAATTCAAAGCATATTTGTCAATTATCCAAAATTAAACGACACCAGAGATCTGCAACAATCCTCAACACCTTGTAACGACATGCTAATCAAGACTGCGAGACACTATCGGCCTATCTGCCTGGTCCAGCACAATGTCCAACTCAAGGTAAGCGGTAACGGCGTAGTAACACTTAGAACTGGGTTGTGGCAGTCAAAAACCCTCTGTTTGTTAGCGCGCTAGGTTCATCTCGAAGATGAGTTACCTCCACCAAACCTCGTGGCACATGAATCATTTTTCACATCCAGCGATACTTGACGCGAATCAAACCTTAGGCGAACAAATCATAAGTGAATGTATGGACTGAAAGCCCTGATTAGGCACAGTAGCAGATCAACAACCATAGATAACGCCAAAAACTACCAAGGTCAAAAGTATAGAGTGGGCCAATGAGTGCCAGAACAGCCGCATTTCCAAATCTAGGCATTTCATTCACAAACTACCCATACACTGCATAACTAGTAATGAGCCGTTATCTCTATGCTCATGCACTGACTCTCCAAAATCACCACAGTTGCGACTTATTTTCGACAAACAAGTAACCCAACGAAATGGAAAAGCGGCACAATTAATCACTTGGTCTAAATCACCAGGTCAAAATAGTGGAAAATGTGTTATTCGCACCCCTTAATGCTCAGAAATGTCACACAGATTTTACACTGACAAAATCGGCTGTCTTATGCATTAAATCCACTACCCAAAAGGAGATGCAAACCTTAATTTACATCACGCACAAAAATAAGTGCACGGCCACTAAGTCCAGTCCACAACACTCAGCCAGAAACACATGTCACAGAACTCCAACTTAGTAGACACAAAATGGGAAGGAAACGAAACATGGATTAATAACCAGTATTAAAAATAAATACGCACTCACCTCAGCTGGCTACGGATTCGCAAGTACTAACAGATGACGCACGAAGATGCAACGCGCGCCTGCCATCCTTGAACTTGAGTTCCAGTGAATATTAATCCACAATGTAAAACAAAATCTCCAGAACTGGATTTAAAAAATTTGGTTTGCAAATAACACATTATTATGCTTCTTATGTTTGACGTAATTGTTGATGTTTAAGCACTGCGGGTGTCGCTAGGCAAAATTAAACGTTTTTTAGCCTTCCTTTTAGATTTAGTACGCACTTCAAGGCACCGCTGTTCGCCACTTCCTTACGGAGAAGAAGCTCATTTCGCGGCCTATGAGCATCTTGAACGGGGAGACACTAGCTGATGCGTGAACTGCCTAAATGCCTAAATGCACCAGTGCGGACACCTACACTGCATCAGTTTGAACTATGCAGTCGGCTTTTAATTTGACAACGAAGCCTGCATCCACCCTTCACAGGCATCCAATTGATGGACACCGAGAGGAATGAAGCAGTATTTACAACGTCTACTTTAGTCCAACTTTCTTTCCGATGGGAGAAATGGAACATCTGACTGTGCTGATATCACTTGTCGAATCGTGGAGTCGGTTTTCTATCCCATGTGATGGAATGTGGTTGTCTCATGCTCCGCATAAATATTATCGAAGTAATACAAAGCAAATTGTTTGTAGTACGCCGTCTATCAGGAGGGCAGCTTTGTGTGGATGTGCATGTGCCTGGTCAGAGTTTGTCAAGGCTCATTCTTACTGCTTGCACAAAATAATGGCAAAATGATAGGTGGCACTTGGTGCTAATTTTACAGCATTTTTTTATCTACCGTTGTGAGAAGTGGAACATGCAGTAATGTAAGCGCGCATTACAAAATCCTCCAAAAAAGTGGAATTATTACAGCATCCCATAAGCTGCTGCTTCAAGTCTAACATGCAGCATATAGATTAGAATCCGTTGAAGGCATTGCAGTGCTCTAGCAGTTGGATTATATCCGCCTTTGATTACGCACATTACTTAGTCGCCACGGCTTAGCCTTCAGGTTACGCAAGCAGCCTCTTAGTCCGCCTGAACGCTGGTGACGCATTCACTGCAATGCAACCACGTGACCTCTCTACGACCACGGGACTACCTCGTAGTGCTAGCTGCAAGCCAACCTTATCCTAAAAGGCAGCTACTGAAATGTCCAATGTTGAATGTCAAATTTTAACCAGAGATCAAGGAGGCATCTGTCCCTGAAGGGTGAATCTGTTGTTGACGTCTATTCTTCATCAATGACCACATTTCCGCGTTTGGCAGGATTGCTGTTTACAAAAGGAAAACGGCATAACGCTGATGTGTACAGTCCGTCCATCAGTGGAGACGTCAATCAAGTGACATCTCTCCCACCTCCTCATTGCTTCTACACAACATAGCTAGGCAATATGGCTGGACAGCACAGAAGTCGGTGCGAGCTGGTTAGGATGAACAGACGCAAAACGTTACCTACAAGAGACAATTTGGACCCTACCTTTATTCACGTGACCCTACTTTTAGGCCAGTGTGCCCTCCGACCATGCCATAAAGTGGAATCAGGGCGGATTTAATGAAATCGGGTTGTCAAAAGAATCCTGACTATTAGCCGCAGAAAATTCTGCATTTTGTGCTGGATTAGAGAGCATTAGTGGTCCCCGAAAGCGAAGTCAACGCATGACGCCGTCACTTGGGACAGTACCACATTAGCAAGGAAGAAAGTAGATCCGCAATGCTTACGTCTGAGGCACGATTGCACATTCGTGTTGACGCTGCTCCACCCAAGACAATTAATCGGTACGCTTGAGACAACCGACTGTGCTGATTGTGGTGGGTGAAAAGGAGTTCGTGTGTTGGTATGATATGAAAGCGCCCTGATAATCCGTGCACCATTCCAGGCTTGCAGCGGTTCGAAAGTTAGTAATGACTCAGTCTCGGCTGACCTCACTGTGCTACGCGCTCACACGCAAAACTAAAGGTTCATCATGAGTGTGGTGGCCTGAACATTGAGGTTATGGGGGCCAAACCCACATGCCTGCTGCAGATCTCTGCAGACCTCCCACGGACAGGTAGACTATCCTTGTGATTATTTTCATCTAATTCATGAAATCTCGAATTATAGGAAATCGTGGAAAAGGAGGATGATTTGTCAGGCGTATGGTCCACCGTATCATCAGCAGCAGTGACACCGCCGATCATAATGAGAGAAGTTAACGTCAAGCAAAATATAATTCAAATCTAACCATTTTAAAGGAATGGCATTTTCGCACAAACTAAACGATGAATACATGTCTCTTCAAAAAGAACATAGACATTCAAAACCCAAGTGCCAACAGTAAGCACAAGAATCTGCCTATCGATGAATTCTGTACCTATAACAAAATATTACGGAGGGGTGTGCCCAAAATTTGGTTACTCTCATCATCTAAATAACTATGCTAGACACGCGAAAATGATTGCAACTACTTGCGTGGCCTAGAGACCAACCCTGTAATACTTAATTCTTTAAATGCGCTTTGTAGGTCAGAGGCGGGAAGTCAATTTGAACCGCGTGACGGAGCAGCGCGGAGACTCGCTGGAGCGTGACACATCCTCGGCCTGAACCCCATATCTCGCCTAGCTGTATTTATCACCCCATATACATTAAAGATGTCTAAACGTGCGCGTACCCTCTACAGTATTTGGGTTAAATATAAGTAACTAGCCGAGTCCTTCATTGTCCACAGCTGAGTGTGTGCTAGATACTACACGCATTATTCGCATAGGCTACGTTTGCCGAAATTTCCTCATTCGTCTTCTCGCCTCCGCGCCCATGCCTAATACGTGAAGGTTGAATGTTCTGAGATACATTTATTGTCTCATACAAAAAGATGGACCAATAGCGAGTTAATAAAAGGTTGCGCGATGGCCATTTTCGACGGCGGGAGATTCACGTTGTGTTCCTGCCTCTCGTCCAAAATGAGAGGTCAAAGAAACATGAGTGCTACAGTATTGCAGTATTTTCTATTGTAGTGACCTTGTATAAAATAAATTAATTAAAATTTTCCTAAAAATCGAATAGATAGTGGTGAAAATCTAGGAATAGACGTATTCTTGACTGACCTGTGTAACAAGGATCATAAAAATCATAAAATCGTATTTTAAAGTCTTGTACAAGTGTCATGCTTAATCATGTTTGCAAAAATTTCTCCATAGTATTTTTCCTATGGCAATTATTTTGCTTTGTTCATACCCAATACCCTTTTCGTGTGTGTAGCGGCATATATGAAATGCCGGGCTTTGGTTTGGCCGTTGCCACGCCAGGTTCGAAGTTTGCGCTAAAGAGTTCGGGTATGTGAGCTTCCATTTTGGAAATTATTGACTTATTTTATGCATGCACATAAGTAAACTCGCAGTGTTGACATGATAGCGTAAGTGTCGACCTTTGAGGCTTGCTGAATTAGTGGCTTGTGTAATACTTGTGGTGAAATGATCGAATTCTATCGAAGTGTTTAATTAAATGCTGACGTGAGTCACGTTTATTTACTTTGAGCGCTTTTTGTACCGCGATGGCGTCTGCTGATTGTGGTCATTCTAAGGCTTCCTCAAATTGCATGTCGAACCTGCGGGTTCGCTGCTTGAGGGCGTTCGAGAAATCCCGGAGGAGTCAGCGGTAACGTTGATGATCTGGTGATAATTATTGGGGGAAACCACAAAATTGAGCCGAGGAAACTGTATGCAGACAGTTTAGCGACTGTATAAATGTTAAACTCGACCAAAATTTCAGTCCTCAGCGCATTACTGAGCTGTCAACTGTGCAGTTCGGTCACTCTAGTGGTTGATTATGAGAGTCCACCTATGAGATGGCGCTTCGTAGGACTTCCTTTCCCTTGCTGTAGTCGATAAAGAAATTACTGACTTTAGCGGCAGTTGACAATAAAGTAATGCATGCTGACTTCAGCGAATGGATGGAGAGTTTTGATCGTCGCAAAGATAGCAAACCGGTTGGGATGTAACCTATCCAACTTTGCACCGAGTGATGGCATAATACTAGAGATCGTCTCAGCGCAGATGTGAGAAGAGATGCGAAATAACCCGGACTCTAAAATGCCAAATTCATGAATCGATGCTTTGCTTTCTCTCCGTGAGGTCACTTGAGCTTTTTTATGTGGCAATTTGATTTCTGCCTGGGTGAATGACATGCCTCTCTATCAGCTGGTCAATGTTGTGTCAAAAGTGATTGTTGGTTGGAGACTTGTGATGATTTCTGCATATGGACATGATTTCTTTGCTTCTAAGAAAGGCTATCGAACCCCTATTTTTCAGTTGCGAAGGGTGTGATAAATGTCTCCTCTGTTTAATACAGTCGTTGGTTCGCTGAAAGACTTCGCACTCTTTCATCACGAGTCTTGCTGCCCGATTAAGCAAAGTGTAATTCATTGGACACTCCTTCCATGACGCGGAGAATCGCAGTCATATAGGATCGAGTATGTGCTTGAAGGCAAACGCTCAGAAGGTTGTGTCCTTGGTGGGACTCCAGGTGTCACAAACTTGATCCACATCTCGTCCATTTTCTCGGCTGTAAGTACAGCGGAGGTCGTGGTGATTGTGTCGCCTGGTGGGAGGTACGGTACTTGTTAACTCCCCCCATACTAACGTTACATATATTTGATGTGCTAATTTTTGCGAATGGGCCTAATGCTCTGTATAAAAAGTACTATTTCTTTTTATAATTGACTGATTCAAATAGCTATAAGTATGCAAGGTTGGAGAGTATTCACCCACTGGAGGTTCCAAATTTCGCTATCATTCAAAGAAATTTTGTAGTATTGACCCGCTAATGATTGCGAATTTCGCCCTCACCACTGGAAATTTTGTAGTATTGACCCAATGGTGATTTCGAATTTCGCCCTCACTGCTGGAAATTTTATGGTATTGAGCCACTGGTGACTGAGAATTTTGCCCTCACTGCTTGAAATTTTGTAGTACTTACCCACCGGTAATTACGAACTTCACCCTCATTGCTTGAAATCTTGTAGTATTGACCCACTGGTGATTGCGAATTTCGCCCTCACTGGATGCAATTTTGTAATGTTGATCCTCTTCTGATTTCGAATTTCGCTTTCACTGGATGCAATTTTGTGGTATTGACCCTCTCTTGATTGCGAATTTCGCCCTCACTGGATGCAATTTTGTAGTATTGATCCTCTCGTGATTGCGAATTTTGCCCTTACTGGATAGAATTTAGAAGCAGTGATCTCTCGTGGCTGCGAATTTCTCCCTCACTGGCTGAAATTTTGTAGTATTCATCCTATCGTGATTACGAATTTCGCCCTCAGTGGATGCAATTTTTGTGTTGATCATCTCCTGATTGTGAATTTCGCCCTCACTGGATGCAATGTTTTGTGTTGATCCTCTGTGGGTTGCGAATTTTGCCCTCACTGGATGCAATTTTTTGTGTTGATCCTCTCGTGATTGCGAATTTCTTTCTCACTGGATGCAATTTTGTAATGTTGATCCTCTCGTGATTTCGAATTTCGCTTTCACTGGATGCAATTTTGTGGTAATGATCCTCTTTTGATTGCGAATTTTGCCCTCACTGGATGCAATTTTGTAGTAGTGATCCTCTCGTGGATGCAATTTTGTAGTTTTGTAGTATTGATCCTCTAGTGATTGGGAATCCCACCCTCACCGGAAGACACTTTTTTGGTATTGTTCCTCTCGTGATTTAGATTTATGCCCCCACTGGATGGAATTTTTTAAGTAGTGATCCCCTCGTTGTTGCGAATTTTGCTCTCTCTGGATGTAATTTCGTAGTATTGATGCTCTCGTGAATGGGAATTTTGCCCTCACTGGGTGAAATCTTGTAGTAGTAAACCCCTCATGATTACGAATTTTGCACTTGATGTGTGATATTTATTAGTATTGTTCGCCTCTTTGCTTTGAATGTTTCTTAAATGGATGAAATTTTGTAGTATGTATCCCCTCCTGATTGCGAATTTCGCCCTCATGGATGAAATTTTGTAGTATCAAACTCCTTATGTTTACGCATTTCGCCTTGAATAGAAGAAATTTTGTGGTACTGATCGCCTCGTGATTGCGAATTTAGCAATCACTGGATGAAATTTTGTGGAATTTTTCGCCTCGTAATTTCGAATTTCGCCCTCGTTGATGAAATCTTGTAGTACTCTACCCCTAAATATTACGAATTTCGCTCTCACTGGATGTAAATTTTGTAGTATTTATCTTCTCATGGTTACGAATTTGGCCTTGGATGGATGAGATTTTGTAGTATTGTTCCCTCCTGATTGCAAATATTGTTATTACTGGGTGAAATTGTCTAATATTGACCCACTCGTGATTGCGAATTTCACCCTGAATGATTGAAATTTTGTAGCATTAATCCCCTTGTGATTGCGAATTTGGCCCTTATTGAATGAAATTTTGAAATACCTAACCCCTCATAATTATGAATTTCTCCCTTAGTGAATGAAATTTTGTAGTATCAATCCTTCGTTATTGCGAATTTCGCTCTCACTGCGAATTTCGTGGGTCTAATTGGCTGATGTTGGCTGGGCCCTTACTTCTTTTGTGCAGTGTTTGGTGAACCCAATTCAATCTGACGCCGTTGTGTGTCCTATAAATGCGAACAAGCTTTGAAGTAGCCACCGATTCTCTGGATTCTATGTAACTGCTGCGTTCTGGAAGCAGTCCAACACTAACTTCAGATTGACAATTTGTCCTCTGCTCTCTATCAAAGACGCGGATGTCATCGACGTGAATAATGCAGTGTTTTGGTAACAGACGCATCAATGCTGTCTTCCCGTTCGGCACTACAAGAGCTGTCTCCTCTGTCTGTTTTCACCACTTCCACTTGTCAGTATCAGAACTTTTAGAGTGTAGGGTAAGAAGCTTCTTTGATCCTTGTGTACACGCGGTAAGGGGAATGCGTCCATCTTAGTTACGACGCTCAACTTCCTATGATCTATGCATCATCGTGGACTATCGTTACTTCTTCCTTGCCATTGCGATCGGAAATGTCTGTGGTGACTTTGATGGTGGTACAACCACATCCAACTCATCTCTTCATTCCACCTTCGTCGGCATTAATCGTGTGCTTAGCAATGTTTGCTCCTCTCAGTTTCGCGCCTTGCCATGAGAGCATGTTTAGGTACTTAGTCAGGAATGCGCAAAGCTCTCGCATCTTGTTATCGATGATGTGGGTCGACTGTGAGCAAAAGTAGTCGGAATTGTCCATAAGGAGAGCTGCTACTTCAAAAAGAGCGCTACAGATGTCATTAGCATCTTTTTTCAGGTCGTGAATAAACTGCGTTGACTTGAGAGCTTTGCCAAGTGAAAAAGTGCCTTCCACAAAATTTAGGATCATTTTAGGGTTGCGAACAAAGTCAGCACCAAGTTCCACATCGCAAGCTAGTGTCGGACCTATAATGAATTTTGCCGTCCGGATTTTTCCTTGGGCAGAATTTTATCGACGTCTCCCTGTTTACCATCTTCACCAAGTCAAAAAGGAAGCTATATGAGCATTCTTCCAGTTTACCTGGGCATCTAATAGATAAGTAGAATCTATTTGGTAGTGGACAGAAAAAAGGAATGCTCGCTAGAACTTAAAATGTGGCGCAAGAGACCCTGTCGTGGGGTTGTAGGATTTGGTCATTTGCTGGACGTCTGGAAGAACGATGGCACATAGAATTCCCGACTGATCTTGTCGGCAATTATAGTGGAGACTTTCTCGACCGTAATAGGTGGTGAAACTTCGTCTCTACTTTGGGCCGCCACCTACTTAGTGACCCTACGAAGCGGTGCCCTGAAGGTTCTTAGCGCATTCTTCATCTTTCTCGGCAGGTTTTTCGGTAATGATGGAAAAGTCTCTAGCGAGGTGCTGTTCTTGCTGGTTGATGAGGTGATGGGCTAATGTCTCTCGGCATTAGCCAATGTTGGAATCGCGAGATAGTCCAGCTTCTATCGCAGTCGTGACCAAATCTTGGGTGAGGACACGAAGGTTTAGGAATATTAGTTGCCGTTGGGAATAGAGATGAAGGGTGAACTTTCGATCGCGAGCCAGTTTTCGAAGTACATCTGGTCTTTGAAAGGGCGAGGTCCGCCTTCGTCACCTCCTTTTCCTAGTGACTAGCCCTGCTACAAGAAGAATTATTGTCTTAGGTAAAAGAGGCCCCATACAGGCGTGATAAGGACTAGGAGGACAGATTCTCTCAGCGCCAAAAAAATTGACCTCCTTGAGAAAAATTCTTGTTTTTCTTAAAATTGCCTGTAATCTTCTTCTAAGTTTATTTTGCTCTCATTAAGCGGAGGAACAAGTCACTTTGAAAATGCGTAAAGGTAGCAAGCTAAACTATGTTGAAATTAATTTATTATGATTTATGTTTAAACTGTTAAAACATGTATGTCCACGTTTATGCTAGAGCTTTAATTTCTGCTGTTTTGACTTAGCTTTGGAGTGCCATTTAAACCACTTTTATAGGAGAGGGACTACAAGACAGATGCAAAGCTTTCCTTGATGAACTGTCGATTTCGGTGACTCGGATGGCTTTATTGCCTTCGGTGGGTAAGCTGGCCTCTGGGCCAAGCCAACTGTCTAATTCCCTTCTGCTTGCTGAACACTGATGTTCTGGCCAAGCACTGTGCCTTTCGTTGTCGTGACTGAATTCTTAAGACGCTACAATTAACGCTATGTTTGGAGGCATTATGCATTTGGCAAATGAAGCATTACTAAGTTGACAGCCGCTACCACTACTCACCGAGGGCTGGTATCAGCACTATGTCATTGTCTTCCCTACTGTTCTAAAATTAGAGCAGTCCAGCACAGTCATCGACTACTGGCATACTCCTCGGCCTTTCCTCACTTCCGTTGTGATGGCTAAAGGAGTAGTGTAATTGCAAGTAGATTTTTATCAGTTCTTTTAGTCCCATCAACTTTCAAACCTCGTGTCCAAGCATACCAATCTCAGGTATTGAAACAGGGGAAACGGACTCAAATAAACACACTTTCCTGGTAATCGAAACAAAATCCTTTTGCCCCATCTACTTTGAGCTGACCATGAGCAACTCGGACCTGCTATCCTTTAGGACGGATCTGGTCCTAGACGAATTGGCAGAGTACTACTTCAGTCCCAGGCTTAGACTGTGTAATTATTAATGATTTATGACATGAGCAGAGGTTGATAAAGTCTTTCACGGTTCGAAAACGATTTAAGTGATAATCCACCTAGAATGGCGGCTAGTCTTTGAATGACATTTCCGAACCCTGCAGAAAGACGTATTACAAAACGCGGTGAGTTCTACGCCTCACGCAGTTTCATTAATTATGTTTAAGTATTTTTATGATTTCGTCCTCCTCATAAGCATTCACTTGAGGCTGGAATTGCATCAAGCAACCAAAGCTCCTCACTGCATATGTTTTTGTGCAGCGTAGAAAGCAAATATAGTAGAAACCTTGTCTGCCTAATAAGCATCACTGGGAACTAAATGAGTAGAAATAATTTGGTTCACTCCATTTAGGAAAGTACCACCATTACTTGCATTTCATTGGCTCTTTCCCGATTGATTTATTGTACCAATCTTTCCCCTATTGGCGATGGACACGCGTGATGGTTAGCACATTTCTCCCCTATCCCATACGGATATAGCTTGCAGAATGAGGGATGAGGGGACTGACGACGCAGTAGCCTCGCCGAGGAGAGCATGGAGTACGGCGCTGAACAAAGCGAAGTGGACCGTGTTATGAGTCTGTGGTTTGTCGGATGACGAATTTTGGTGATGAGGTCACTTAACTGCATCGTCGTTGTACCTCTTCGGAGTGGTATGTTGAATGCACGTTTATGTATTTTACCCGAGTGTGATGTTTTCTTTCTTCTTCAGGGAGGGAAAAAGCTGAGAAAACTGCAGTAGGTATGTATGAGTAGGTGGTAGAGATGCTCTATTGTAGATTGAAGGTTTGCTAGCTGTAGCCCATTTGCATGACTATGTGACAGGTGCGGCATATTTTGCTTCAGGAGGTGTAGAACTGCATTTAATTGTTAGCACTGATAATGGGTGCCTTGAGAATGGCCTTAGAAGGCGCAGAGTGTGTAACTAGTGGGTGGTTGGGTAGGTGGGTGTAAGGCGGAAGGGGGTGTTTGTGAAAAGCAGAAGACAAGACAACCCCAAACACTTTGTGCATCGGCCTGTACGCGAAGTAGGCGAGAAGGAACGGAAGGCTGCTTACTACTTGATTAATGTCGTAACACCATCTCCTCTGCAGGGTGACTCCAAGTGTTGTTGCGTTGTCATTTCAGCACGCGTTACTGTTATAAGCAGACGTGGTAGCTAGTGCCACCACTGGGCAACTGCATGGAGTTGAATGATACGCTGATGGAACCAACCAGACAGGATGGAGATTATCGTAGGAGATTTACTTGTTAAACGTCTTTCGTTAACATGTGTTAGTGTTTCTGCAATCCTTTGTATCTTATACCTCTGCCTAAAGTTATGTTGGTCTGCTGGCGTTACAACTGCCTCGTTGGCATAACATCCATACTTCCCTGGACTGGTTGACATTGGTCTTTAAGCAGAGTGAGTTTGACAGATGCACATTGTGATACAAGCATGTGATAGAAATGTTAGTTCAGAAATAACATGAAATGGTTTTCGTGTTAGACTTTTCGCAATGAAAATGGAATGAAGGCATTAGCTACAAGTAACAAGACTGACAGACAGTTTTGTTTAAAAATTAGCTTCATTATCTGTGTGTGGTTGAGTTTTGAGCCAATTATTCCTAAAATAAACACGTGGCATTGCATTGTTGTGTTTGCTGGGGACATGTAAATAGGGACTACGGGGCTTAGAGCAAACCAACTCGTATTGCTTCACAGTGGAGAGGTTTTGCCTCACAAGGCGAAGACGACGACGATCTTGAGGACATCACAATGCCACCCTGATGGGTCGCGATGGCAAAGGAAATGTAGTTGGTAAGAAGCAAATAAGTCTGAAGAATAGGGATGCTAAAGCACAGCAATAAATTCTTTGTTGTTGAACAAAACTGGAAAGCAGTTGAGTAATTTTATTGTGTGTAGCAAATGTGCTGTAGCGTTCTAAGACTTCCTTGAAAGCCAATAAAGGCATAACACTGGAGTAGAATGTATATATTCTGCAAGCGGCAATCGAACAAACAAAGCACTAGCTGTGGGGCGTTGCAGAGAAATCAGAAAGTAGTAATTGAAAAGGGTGAGGCTAAGAAGTGCGGACACAATAGAGGGGATTAAGTATGCGTGTGCAAAGGGTGAAAATCCATTTGTTATAAAATACCATGCAAAAGGAATGGGTGACTATCGTCTTAATAATAAGATTAATTGAAGATAAATGCGATTGACACATAACGTTATCAAGAAGGGAAACGATGAAGTGTGTTCATGTTTCACTCATAGGTAGTTCGATATGCTTGAATGAAGGAAAGAGGGAGGAGGAATGAGGCTGGGGAGGGGAATTAAGCCATATAAACTACATTGCTGAGGCGCCATCTTTCTTCCACTTTTCTGGCCAAACTGTAGTTGCTAAGCTTCTTTGATGTTGAAAAGCGCTACTTTCTGAAAGCTACGAGGTTGCTACGAAACATTCAACACTGCTGTACCACAAGGAGATGGGGTAGTGCCAACCTGATCAGCCACTTTGTAGAATTCAGTGGCATGAAATCAAGCGGAAGCAAGTGGCCAATGATGAAAAAGAACAAGTTTTGGAGAAGGACGCGATTATAATGTGCTGGAAGATGACGCGACCCGGCTGTTATAAAACACCCTTGCTCCCACCGCTTTCTTCGGGCGCTTCGCTCCCGTCCACATTCGCGGTTACTTCTTTAACCTCTTAAAGGCTTGGCATGTCGGAGATATCTGTCTTTAGTCTCTGCGCAGCCGAGCCAATCATCACAGCGACGGTAGAGATGGGGCGTCAGGTGAATGCGAGGAGAAGAAACAGATGGGTTGGGTCGATCACGATCTCACGCTTTGCGAATGCAGAACTCATACTGATCGTGTGAGGAATGGTTTGCGTAGACCTTACGGGGTGTTCCACAGGTGTCTCGATAAGTTTTTGCTACCGACCAAACTTAGTGCTTACTTTTGAAAGTGATTGGGCCAACAGACTCATTTCATCCTGTTATCGCTTAGCTAATCATGCAAATGAACCACAATATAGTGCCATGTGAATCAAAAACAATCCGTCTGGAATATACCTTGATAGCTATTGTTTGTTATACCGAACTAACATTACACGTCAAATTACACGTCAAATCACATTCCGAATCTCGAATAAGGTAGTAAAAGTAGTTTTCGATGTTCAGCCATTCAAGCATGATGTGTACAAGTCGCAGCCGCGCAGGCACAAACACTGATTATTCTGAAGAAGTGCTTGTCGTTGGCAGTGAGGGTTCGCGTTTCGTATGCGAGAGCAATTCTGCCATGGGAATTGAAGTGTCTCGGCATCCATGGCTTCCAAGTACTTAGAGATGCTGGACAGTTTGTCGAATACGAGTTCCACTGTGTTGAGATCCCTCTTCGACAAAATTTTGCCAAATTCTGAAACATGCGCAGTATTGAAGAGAAGATTTTTAGCATCCATATTGTCCAGAATGCTGTGAAGCTTATGATGGTACTTGACTAGAAGAAAAACGAATCTCGGAACTGGATTTAGCAGAACATTGACATACTGAATTGGGGTACTTGGCGCTTTTGACAAAATTATCTGTTTAACCTTGGTATTAACGGCTTTACAGGATTGAGCATCTGAGTAGAGGACTCCGAGTTGTTGTATCAGGCCGCGTATCACGGCTTGATATAAATGACATGCGATCGAGATTGGGTGTAGCTAAGATGATCGCACCGAATTTCATGCCTACCGAGATGTGCTTCACTTTTGGCAGTCCGGTATCCATTGACTGTAATGCATGTGGGTACACACTAGAAACGTAACTGCATCAATGCAGATTGAAGAAGCAGTAAATATACAGACGGTAAAGGCTGATTCAATTTTGGGATGTTCAAAATTACTGCTTAAACATTCAGATCCATTGTGCGAACCGAAGTGGGATGTCCTGGAATTTGTATTGCAGTCGCATAGGATGATCATAGCTTTGCATATCGTGTAACATCACGGCCAGAGATCGCATTTTTATATCCCCATCCGTGATGTGTGATCCTTGTGGATTAGTGGAGCTTGCACAATGGCAAATGTTATTGTGGTAGACAACTCGGCAGTTGCCACCAGTGAAGCAGTCATTAGCTCGACACTGCGTCAAGTCGCAGAAGTCTGCGTGCTTCACATTTTCACATCCACTGAAGTAGCCGCAGTGTCCACCGCAACACCTCTGTTCACCAAGAGCTCCACTGTTCCACGCCTTCTGCATTTCATTCTGTTTATTGACAGAGTTGTCGAAACCATGGCATAATGAATTACAACAGTTGTAGCCGCAGATGCCGCCTCGACAACCCTAGCCAGTATTTGCACCAAAGTGGCACATGGATGACTGACACTGCGGAAATGTTGCCTGTTTCGAATAACCGTGGCTACCAACGAAGGGACAGCTGAAGACAATGACAAGAGTGCTCAGTGAACGCATTGCTGATAAGTAGTGCTTTTTGGTTTTGGCGTGCTCGTTTTTAGACCACCATAGAGGTAGATTTAAGCTCTTACGCAGACGACTCACTAGTTGACCTGGTCACGCCTCACTGAACCCCGATTTACCTGTGTGCTAGCTACAATACCCCCATGACATATGGCTTTGGGAGGTGTTACTTTTTCGTGCACCATATTATTCGTCGTTTAAAATGTGTATTGAATCTGTTAGTATGCAACATGCACCGTAGGAGCCTGTTGCTTAACTCTTTTTGCAACCCACTTACACCCGTTTCTTCGAGAGCTCGCATAATCAATAAAAGACCGCGAATGTCGTCAAATTTAAGTGCCACAACTCTGAACACCTAAATTATTTGCGTAGTAGTTTATTTAGGAGGTTGTTGAGAGGTTTTGGGCTAAGCGTTTGAGAGGGATGAATGAGATGGTAGAGCGATGGGAAAAGTGTTTGCACAAGCTGTCTACAAATGATTGTCTGGATCGACGATTCTAGCTATCATTTGATTCACTTAAGAAAAGCACAAGGTTAAAATTGTCTTCCACTTGCACGGATTTTATGAATGGCAAACTTGCACGGATTTTATTAATGGCAAATTACCAAAGCCATCTACGAGCAAAGAGCTGGTAAACTAAAGTGGTTATTCCATTTGAAATACCGTATTGCTATGTCCGATGAGGAACCCATTCGGATAAATCACAGGCAGTCCTTGTCAGCAATATGAGACTAATAGCAAGTCCCTTCTTAATACCTTCGTGGTTAAATAAATATGTGTTGACATCATAATATGTTTCGCGTGTAAATGTTCTTTGCCTAGACTTATTTTAAAAAACTGGAGAATCTAGCAAGTTCATGGGCCAGGTCGTGCAGCTTCAAACCTCCCCTTTCGTCAGCATACCGTGGAGTTGTACAAAATACCATTATTATCGGTGGCATAAAGCCACCTATTACTGAAGACGTGTGTACCTGGAAGAAAGAAGCCAAACAATACACTTATTGTTACAACAATTGCACAGGGGTTTGCTGTCACTATACACAAGTGAGTAAATTGTGTGCGTAAGTGTGTGTGTGTGTGTGTGTGTGCTATTCATGATATGCAGAGTGAGGATGCAATCTAAGCCACACAGCGAAGCCACTCATTCCCTACTACTGGGTGTCTACTTGAAATGCTGTGTGGGTAGAAGAGGTGTAAGCGAGTGGATTCATGTGCATGATGGTGTGGTATTGAATAGTCTGGTACGAGATGGTACGTCTTGTCATGCCTCCTTTCTCTCCACATGAACAGCTGGTTTGGGCGACCACAAATGAGGTGGGCTGTGCAATGCACCAATGTGATGACATCATACGTGGTTTACAGAATCCACAATACTTGATTGCGTGCACTTACAAGTTTGGGTGAGTTTGGTTTCTTCTGATCGTGTGACTGATGGGAAGCCTGTCGATACACTGCTATGTGCTCACTGCTTTGGAGGGAACCTCAAAGGACAGAGGCCGTATGAGGAAGGAACCAGCTGCAGCCACTGCCATAAAAAACAGGATTGTTTCCACAACCAATTCGTTAAAAAGCGAAAAGGCCATCGTGAAACAGCATGGCTTTACAAGGCAAACTTCAACTTATACTTCTACCGCTGACATCATAGGACGCCTCGCCTCTACGCGGCCCTCACAGAAACCATTCCCAACTCTAAGTTGGACAACTGCTGCTTAACTCGTCCTCGCTACCGGACAGCATTAAAGGCAACATAGAGGAACATAAGGAAACTGCAACTGCTGGACAAATGGGAATCCCATGGCCTGCATTGATAGGCGTCAATTCACGGGAAAAGGAAGATTTAATGTGTTTGGAGAAGAAGTGAGGTAGACAGTAAAAGATAAAGAATGTGGGTCAATGATGACAAGATAAGTGGGAGAAAATTAAAACAGACCTGCAGAGAACCTGACCCTGGAAGAATGAGAATTTGAGACCAAGTCATTTAGCCAAAGCCCAACATTTAGTCCAAAATCATCTACAGTCTCTGCGAGTAATCGTGAAACTGTTACTGTCAAGCTAAAGTAGGCGTACTTACCACTTAAGGTCAGTGTCGTAATTCTTATTCTCCGATGCAATCTCTTAATGCAGGTTGCCGTTTTTTGTTGGCAGATTTATCTACACGTGTTGGAACACCTGTCCTCAGTCTGTGTGTAGTACGTGTTCTGTGAAGTTATGCTTTGCTCGTCTCACATATCATCATTATAAGTCCGACATTTGGCGCATTCAGTCATCGTGGGCGCATTAGCATGCTTACACGCACGAAGATATTAAAACTGAAGTGACGATCCCACCCACAAGAGGTTTATTTACACATCAAGTAAGTACATAAGTAATTGGTTCCATAACGCTGACACGATGTGGCTCTCGCCACTGGAGTAAATAAATTACACCGCATTGCTTTCTGTTACCTCTTTCACAGCCTCAAAACCCCTCTCCATTTCCGCGTCCCACACTTGCAATATCATTCATGCTCCACTACAGCAGCACGAGATTGTTGAGTTCGTACGGTCTATGCACTGCTGATTCCTGATTTTCTAATCCTGGGTGCAACCGTGACTCACTACAGAGAAATTACTCAGTCATAGGACCACAACTGAGATGCGATTGTGAACTGCGAGATTCAGCTAACACTGGTGGAAGCTACGATAGAGCTGGCTGTGTCGTGCTTAGTGAAGTGAGAAGGGCGTAACGTCTGCATTGGGTGACGACCACAGCAGCGGGCTTGAGGCAATTGTAGGCCACTTCAATGTTGATCCACACAGTGATGTCGATTTGACTAGGAGCCCTGTTTCTGGACCCACTCACCGCCTACTTCTCGCCTTCCTTCTCAACAAAAGCAACATATTCATTCCGCTAGCCCATGGCTTCAGAAATACCAGATTGCTGTACATTTGATCTTCTTATTTTAATTGACACCATCTACGCTCATTACTTCCATGCATATTCCGGTCTTGAAGCCAATCAACTTCTTTGCGTCGCACTTCGTAGCCTTGCTTCACCACTAATTGCCAGTCGTATTAGAGGGTACAAAAGTGGAATTGTTGGGCATTTAAATGTGTCATGAAGACCATATACAGTTCCAAGTGTCAAATTCTATCTGAACCTTGGCACTGACCAACTGGATCATAAATACGCTTCCAGCACATAAACCTCCTTTCCCGATGGGCCTTTCGACGGAGGAGAGTAGGCAGCTTTGCAAGACCTGTAGTTAGACAAGCAAACGAACATTTTGGGCATTTCAGCACACACCTTCAGTGCATTGTCGATGATGGCCTTGAATGTGTTAAGCGGAAGAATTTAACCAAGCGTTTGTGGCCATTAAACAGGACTTGCAGCTTCAAATTAAGTCTGAATTCCTTATTTACCATTCATTGTGATTATTTGACACCAGCAAAAAGCGGATCAGCGTTAAATAATTCTACTTCTATGCTGCAGCCTTAGTATATGCCTTTTAAGATCTATGGTAAAAGTATCCAAGGCTTTATGCAGTCGTTTTCCTTTGCGGCCTAACGGTGCTTTTTCATGAAAGAACGCCATCTAGAGCCGACAAGAAGTAGTGAAATCTCTCAATAAGTAGTGTGGATTTTGACACAAGTTCGAATTATCTGTGTGGATGTCAAGACTTTTTGATGATAGCACGTGGGAGGTTGATTTCTGCACATGCTTACTCTTTTATGCTCATCACTATTTGCATTATTCATTTTTCTGTCAAGTTATGGCATTAATTGGTGGCTCTCTTTCATGCCTTGTAGCTATTTTTGAGTGGTGAAGTTTGTTCCGTTATCTTTGAGTTGACGATGTTGTTGTTGTCTCTTCTGGATTACTGAGCAACCTACTTTGCGGATATCTTGATTTTCTCTCGATTTACATTAAAATCATTCATTGGTGCGGGTTGATTGGCCAAATTTCCTGCGTAGCTTGTCGACTCTAAGCGGAGCCAGAAATAAGCATTCTCAATTGCAAGAGGAATTATTTTGTGAGTCGCACAACAAATGGCAAGCATAACTGAACTGAAGAATGCCCAAATCTCCGCCTCTTGTAACTGTCTTTTTAAGCACGGCGTCTTTGTGCTGGCCAAGTTGTTTTTCCCGTGATAGTTTAGTCGGCTTTAGAGAGCTGCGATTCCTGAGTAAAACAAGACCAATCACTAAGCCGTGTTTTGCCATTAAAAGGTTATTTCATGTACTTTAAAATTTTCAAATGAGTGCATTTTATAGTTAAAAAATTCGTTCTTCGATCTGCGAGTGATTCGATGCTCAGTGATGTCATTGTGTTGCAAAATAACATTTAATCTATCAAGCTGGCTGCATCAGGGAGTTGGGTGATTTCGAGAAACCGTTATTATTCCTGATTCATCTTCTTATTTGACTTTATCATATATGTTGAGTAAGTTGGTGTGGAGTTTGTGATTCCGTTGCTTCTGGATTAAGATTGGGTTGAACAGTGTCACCGGTTCCGGTTGGATCCTACTAGCAGGTGAAATTCAAGAGCCATCTGTCTGGTTCTGGTTGATAACATGACTTGTCCATCTGCACATACCTTCATTTGGAAGAGCTTTATGCAAACGTTGACGTGGCTTCTCTGCTGAATGTCCTGCATTGGGTTTTACCATTGGGAGTTCTGCAGGGGAGGAGCCTCACGTCTACCACGTGCAAAATTTGATGCGGGGAAAAAAGAGATGAAGCGCATTTACTTGTAGTCGCCACTATCGTCGTGTCTGACTTCCCTTCTGATGCTGACCAACCAAATACCAAGTTGTGTGCTTAACTGCTCTGCATCCTCTCAAGTTGTCTATCATTATACCGATGCGCAATGATTTCTAAGCGAATGTTTACATGAGCCGATCGACGATCGAGCAGTAAGGCAGACGTTGAGAGCACAAACTCACATTGATGGCTTGTTTACGGCTATCTGGATGGCCTAATGACCAATATTCTCCACTTGCAGTAATGGATTAGGACCATGTGGAAGAAGCAAGCTTAAGTAGTCCGCTTACTAGAGTTCTTGCAAAATAACCGCAAAAGTTAAATCTTTGAATTGAAATGGGGGCAGAAACGTTTGCCAGAGGCTGCAGATGGCCATACGAATGGTCATGTAAAAATGTTCAAGCATTGAGACCCGCTTTAGCAGGCCCTGATTCCTTCTAACAGCAATACCTATGTCATCACTGCAGCACTTTAAATCCGCAAATTTGCATTTCCCTCACATAAATGTGTCCTAGGGAGGACTGCCAACCTGTTGCCAGTAGTTAAACTTTTAGGACTACAAAGTGGAGTGCTTCGTTGTGATCTGTAATATGCAAAATTATGTGTCAAGACAGCATTTCATTACGCCAGAGGTTACTGTCGTGCGAAACAATGTCTAAATACTTGTAATCACCTAATTAAGTAAAACTTAAGTAAAATAATTCCTGCAGAACACGTGTGTGTTCCATACCCAGGTGCTAGCAAAAGTACAAAAGAATTTCTTACCAGCGCACGCCAAATCAATAGTAAATTTTTGTCTACGAACAAGCGAACTCACCATACATTCATGTTTGCACTTTGCCTAGGATGCATTTTCGATGAAAAAGATAATTGGTAAATCAAGGCATAAAAAGGCATTTAAATAACTGCTTGTGACATCAGCGAATAAGTGAACTCAATGCAAGTGTAAATATTGTTTAAAATTGCACATCTACTTATGGCCAATGGGCCGTGATGTGCCAGGGCAACATTTTAGTGCCCTGCTGACTTCGGCGCGAGTTCAAACATTAATAAGCTTTTAACAAATAATCGCGGCTCACTGACTCAAGGTACGAAGTCACGCTAAGACTCCTGATCCTACTGCAAGGGTGGAAATTTTATCCGACATTTACGGGTGTGCATAAGAGGTGCATTTCAATATGTTTTTAAACAATTGGCAGCTTGCAAAAGCCGACGCTGGCAGAGAAGTCTAAGTGCGTGAGACTTGATGTGCTATTCCTATACTACTCAGCATTAGAGACTGTGAGATAAAATGCAGCTAATATTTGAACTCAGGTTTAACTAGACATAAAAGCCGAGCGACCTTAGCAAAGTTGCTGAGCGCAGTCTTCCGTATCAAGCCCAACTTTACCCATGATGGTTGTCTACGGTCAATCCTTAGTTACAGCATGCCTCCACCAGTGCCAAGAGCAGTAATAAAACCTGTGCTCTACTACGGATTTGATTGTAGGTGCTCATCCTTCGACAAATCAACAAGCTGCAGCAATTTGCTTCCTGATTAACAAGGCATTAGATTGTTCGCTAATGTAGAAAGATGAAGTGCAATGGCGTTTGTTAGTAGCTTTGACAACTCACGCATTCAAGCGCCTTGTGACTACCACTGATTGGGAGTGTGTGCAATAACGAGAGCCTTGGTTTGCGTAAGCGACCCCCGTACAGGTGCGCTACGGATAATCTTGGGACGTAAGTGCGTGTAGATTACGAAATGTAAGCAAAAACCCTGTTTATGTGATTTGGCGCTACCAAAGGCAGGAAGTTCCTACATCTGACACATTGCACTTTGTGTTTATAAGTTAAGTGTGTCTAATTTTTGTCTGATTATCAAGCTGGGAAAGCAAGCGAAATAATACTTTTACCTTTATGCACATGCCATGCAAAGAAAAATTCATTCACACTTCTAATAGGTTGTTGGGCTTTTAAAATAACGCTGATCCGCAGGATCATTCGGCTGACATAATTACTCTGCATGGATCGGAGTCGATTTGATCGTGCAGATGGATGGAAGCGTAGACGATGCCAATGAAGTTTCGCCCAAGGCGACCGTCATTCCATTTGTTCATTATGCATACTAGGACCAAAAAGAGGCTTCAATGCAGCCGAGTTACGCGTTTGTTCGACACTTCGTATTCAATTCATATTTTCGTCATGCGGTCATCATCAGCGCACCAGCACGATTGACCCGCTGAACAAGCCCAAGTTCACGTCAGTCAAAATACTCAAGAATAAAAATTCTTTGGGCTTGTGGCCTCATTCTCTGCGGCCACATGAGGCTTAAGCGCATTAAATATAACGCCACGTTGCAATTTTTATTTAAGTTCTTGCTTTCAATTTTATGCAAACTTTATTATCTTGGTAACCACTAAGCATGCCGATATTGTTCTTGTCGCTGCAAATGATGTGATTCGTTGATGGCGAAACCATTGCTATCACCAAACAGATAGTGGGATTGCGAACATTGTGACATTTGGCATTGAAGAAGTTTGTGTCACCTGCTGGATGTTTTATGCACTTAATGCAGTGAAGCAGAAATCTCTTCCAACATCTGCAACAAATGCCTCCACACATGTATTAATTTTCTCCACGTCGATTTTCTCGTCGAGGTTCAGCATTAAATAACAGACAAAAATGTTTTGCACGAGGGGTGTGGGTTCAATAGCACGCTTAGGTGCCTAAACACACGATATTGAAGAACGATTTCGCCAATGGCAGCTATGACTCCATTTGGACAGTAGATCATAACATTATAAACAGATTCCTTGAGACATAAACAAGTGCTTGATCCACGTTCTGTGATTTAAGCCACTATCGTCATACGATCGCCTTCGACGCCCTTGTGCTAGAGACTAAATAAACACCACGCATTGTGAACTAGAGGCCTTTTTTGGCAACGGTGAAAACAACATCGAGGAGGTCAGTGATTTCAACGATCTTAAATTTCATGCTCCGTTTACCAACTTGGTAATTTGCCCCACTGCTCAAATACGATGACAGCAGTTCGAACCCGATGCCAAACGCAGTTGGAGCTATCGATCCCAATAGTTGTCAACCACTATGCCATCGTTGACTGTGCCTCATAAAAATAGTGTCATTCAGGCCTCTCACTTCAGGAGGAAGAATTCTTTCCTCCTTAAATTTGCCATCAATTGTACTGAACATGTTTTTACATTCGTATAAGTATCTCTAAAATCAATTTTAAGTTGCTTTAGTGGCCCATTAATGAACTTTGTTTATTTTGTTTTGCTGTGTGATAACGGAACGTCTCTAGCAGTGAAACAGGCTATCTGAGTGTATCAGTACCAGCTTCATTACTGTCAATGCTAGCACGGTCACCAACGCACAGCGCACGTTTACGACTGCCTTTATTAATTTCGTTGGTTCATGTAAACATAATGTTCAAGTTGGTCACACCTTGCCTGCACAAAATAACTATTCACGCTTGTTAGGCTTAGAAGCTTCTTCTTTTCGTGGCACTCCATTGCCAAAAGAGGCATTTAGTTTACATACCATCGACACCCACACCCCTGCACGAGGTGTTTTACGTTTACTAAAATCTTCCTTGTTAAACACACTTACAAATAGTAGCCTGCCTGGTGCGTCAGCACGGTGCTTAAATGTATAAACCGCATGCGCATACCTTTCTTCTTTCCTGTGCAATTTGATGTTTTGTTAATTAATAGGCATGCTTCCTTTGCGGACCACCTATAACATTGTCAGGAGCATTCAAATGTGCCGAATAACAGACGTGTTATTCCGATCCTGCCATTGCCTCCAATCGCTGACAGTGCAAAGAGGACATGAAATTTTCCTAAAATGGTGCAGACCTCACCACCAAGTGCCTTGCAGTGAGCTTAATGTATTCCTGTGAGTCATTGCAGCAGGCAGCATAAAATATGTATTGTGGCCACAAATTATCAGTGACTTGTAAGTAGAAGTGAGTGTTGAGTGGCAATAGCACTAGGAGTTTACTATTGTTGAATGTCTAATGTTTATGTCTACATTTCTTGCAGCACATGTGGATTCTCTCAGGACTTTAGGATGGAACAAAATCACACGCTCTGAGACATTTTTTTAGTCGAATATGTGAATCGAAGCATTTGGACGTCGTCTTGGAAGTCGTTGATTTTGTGTTAAGTAAATTTACTTGTATTTTTGCTGTTGCTTAACAATTTATGCCTACTTATAAATTGTTAGCAACGTTGTTATGCTGCCTCATATACTACCAATAGCCACGAGAATCCATTATCGTAATGAATGAGCTCTCAGGCAACATGGCGAACTTCTGCTGAAAGCGTTCCAAACAACAAAAGTATCACTGAGTGTCAATAATTTGCATAAAAACTCACTGGAGTGTAGGAAGCTGCTCCAAATGTGCCAGCTACACTCAAACAATTAGCAGCGTTTACTAGTTAACGCAGTCACTTGCAGCAAAGGAGCCACAGTTCTTCAGTCCTGACTCCTTTAGACTACAACAGTGCAGAAAGTTCTCTACATATTCAATTGGAGATGAAGTTCATGCAGTCCTTCCTGAGTTACTCCGTGGAGCCTGCTACATCGAACACCACGTTACTGACGAGCCATTTCATTTTTGTCTCAGCACCGACAGATAGGCTCAAATCAAGTCGACCGTCTATAGTTATAGCTACAAAGTGTAGATCCGCAAGTTCAGCTTGCCTTATAATTGCTAGCACAGCTTCCGATCATAAATTTTTCTCGCCTACCTGCACATGTGATTAACATCACACATCGTGCACATTTTTTCGAGAAAAGCAAACTCCAAAAGTAAGAATTTATTAGAGCAAGGGAGAAATTGTACTCAAATGTAAATATTGGAAGTTGTTGTGGACGAATCAGCTAATATTAAAAATGTGCCTCTAGTCCAAAAGCAGAGCGCTTTTGATTATCTCAAGCGCAGAATTCAAAGTGGTCTTTGCATCTTCAGCTGATCCAAGCGACGTGTTGACCTCTGCCACCACCATCGATTTCAGCAGACCTAGACAGCAAAGTAAAGTGGTTTCATCCTCATTTTGATGCAAAGAAAATGTATAAATGCCCGATGAGGATCTTTGCAGCCCCATTCATTACGTGTGCTGCAGTGAATGTGTCACAAAGCACTCCAGTGACGCTACAGGTTTAGCACATCACTACACTGTCTTTAATTACGTTTGCTACTTAATCGCGCCACTAGATGAAGTCTACAGCCTAGTGCGACCTTCAGAATAATAAGCTAATAATGTCGATCTGTTGTTTCTTAGGAAAAACAATCAACAGAATTCTTTAAATATGTTCATTCGCTCCAGCAAGCAGGTGTTTTTCTTGCAGTAGTACCATAAGCAGCTGCTCTATCTTTGTTCTTAGTAGAGGAAAGGTCGCTGTTGTCAATACAGTCAAGGTGTAACCATAAAATTCGAAACTGCTAGCCTACCTGTCCGACCAAGAGTCTTGCAAATGTACTTGCCCTCGTCCAACGAGAGACCACCTGGAACGGGGGTTCCTGTGCTGGGAGCGTACTTCGGATCCAACCCGTCAATGTCGAAGCTCAGGTGGATTTGACAATCAGGGCTGCCAAACAAACATGTTTCCCAAATTTATGTTTTAGTTATTCATCCTCCCCAAAATGCATGTCTTTCAGTAATGACTCACCATGACACTCTCAATGCCAATCCTTCGCACATTGTCCATATTAAAATACGGAACATTGAGATCCTTTATGAACTTCCTAAAGCAAGAAGTAACTTGTGAGCTTGCCCTTCCTCCATTCGATTGGCTTAAAGGTCGAACTTACAGCTCTGGTGTATCGACATCCCGAAGTCCGATGTAGAGGAGTTGATTAGATTCAAGACTGCAATGTGCATAGGGTCAGTGAGCGTCAGTCAGGTAGGTAATTGTAAGTGATGCAAGGAGATCAGACCTACACTGGTTTGATGGTTTCAAAGCCTTGAGTTTGTGGAATGAGTTTGCTGGTTTCGTTGAGAAGGAAGGAGAGGGGCATGCCGTGAGTGTGACGAGAAGTAGAGCTGCTGGGGGTATTGATGTCAGCGTGTGCGTCAACCCAGACAACAAAAGAGTTGGGGAAAATCTTCAAGTGACCCGCAATTGACCCGATCCCGATGCTGTGGTCACCGCCCAGTATGAGTGTTATGTCGTTCTCCCCCACACTTTTGGCGACGCAGTCTGTCAGCTCTAAAGTGGTTTTCACCAGTGCTCGCTGGTTCTCGCAATTCAAAATAACATCCGCTTCACAGTCTTTCGGCTGCGTAACTTCTCCACAGTTATTTACTTTGGCATCTAGCATTGGGCAACAAAGTAGTAGAAACAGATAAGCAATGAGAATTTAGACAAATCATATTAATGAGGTAGAGCATAGATGGCTCTGCAAGAGTGAGCTAGAAAATTTGGGGAGATGTAAAGTCAAGCTGGCAGATAATTTACCCAATTTCCTCAAAAGCTCATTGAGACCATAGCTCAGGATGTCCCTAGGTCCGTTCTGAACCCCATCCTTTGGTTGACCCTTGTCGATAGCTGCTGCCACAATACCCAGAGAGGAGACGTGATTGCCAGAACTCTTATCCATGACGCCAAAGTGCGAATTGGCTGGGTGTGGGTTGTAAGCACCTTTTATGCTCCATGCGTTACAGCTTTGTGTGGCTGTCAGGCTACTATTTCCCTGTGTTTACGATAACAATTGATTTGGATGCTTAAGTGGTCTCTAGCGCAAGGGCGTCGAAGGCAATCGTATGACGATAGTGACTTAAATCACAGAACGCGGATCAAGCACTTTTTATGTCTCATGGAATCTGTTTATAAAGTTAAGATTTACTGTCCAAATGGAGCCATAGTTACCATTGGCGAAACAGTTTTTAAATATTGTATGTTCAGGTACCTAGGTGTGCCTGTGAACCCACTCCTCCTCGAGCAAAACATGTTTGCCTGTTATTTAATGCTGGAACTCGACGAGGAAATCTACGTAGGGAAAAATTATACATGTGTAGAGGCATTTGTTGCGGATGTTGGGAGAGATTTCCGCTTCACTTCATCGAGTGCATAAAACATCCAGTAAATGACACAATCTTCCCTAATGCCAAATGTCACAATGTTCACAACTCCACTCTTTGGTGAAAACAATGCTGTCACCATCAATGAACCACATCGTATGACTTGGGCACTGCAATCAATCACTACTACAAAAGCGACATCGGTATGCTTAGTGGTTACCAAGATTATAAAGCTTGCACAAAATTAAAAGCACGAATTTAAATAAAAATTGAGACGTGGTGTTGTATTTGGTGTGTAGAAGCTCAATGTGGCTGCAAAAAATGAGATTACAAACCCGGATTATTGTCATTCTTGAGTATTTTGATTGACGTGGACTTTGACTTGCTCAGCGAGTCTATCGTGCTGACGCGCTGATGACGATTGCATGACGAAAATGTGACTTGAATACGGAATGTCGAACAAACGCGTAACTCGGCTGCATTGAAGCCTATTTTTGGTCCTAGTATGCATAATGAACAAATGGAATGACGATCGCCTTAGGCGGAACTTCATTAGCATGGTCTCTATTTCCAATTATCTGCACGATCAAATCGACTCCGATCCATGCAGAGCAATTATGTCGGTGGAATAAGGTTGCGGATCAGCTTTATTTTAAAGCCTGACAACCTAGTAGAAGTGTGAATAAAGCTTCCGTTGCACGGTGTATGCACGAAGGTACAAGTATTATTTCGGTCGCTTTCCTATTTCGATGATTAGAGAAAAATTAGCCACACTTAACTTATAAACACAAAGCGAAATGTGTCGGATGTAGTAACTTCCTACCTTTGGTAGCGCCATATCACATAAACAAGGTGTTTGCTTATATTTTGTAATCTAAACTTACTTACCTCCTAAGATTATCTGTAGCGCAGCTGTACGAGGTTCACTTACACAAGCCAAGGCTTCCGTTATTGCACAAACTCCCAAACAGTAGTAGTCACAGGGCGCTTGAATGCGTGAATTATCAAAGCTACTAACAAACGCCATTGCACTTTATCCTCCTACTTCCGCGAACAATCTATTGCCTTGTTAATCAGGAAGCAACTTGCTGCAAATTGTTGATTTGTCGAAGCAGAGCGCAGGCTTTATTACTGCTCTTGGTGCTGGTAGAAGCATACTGCAACTGAAAATTGAGCATAGGCAACCATCTCGAGTAACGTGAACTTGATACGGAAGACTGCGGTCATCAACTTTGCTACGGTCGCTTGGCTATTATGCCCAATCAAACTTGTGTTAAAACGTTAGCTGCACTTTATCTCACAGTCTCTAATGCTGAGTAGTATAGAAATAGCACGTCAAGTCTCACGCACTTAGATTCCTCTGCTGCTGCTGTCGCTGCCATTAGCATCGGCTTTTGTGAGCTGCCAATTGTTTGAAAACCTATTAAAATGCACCTCTTATTCACACCCTTAAGTGTCTGATAAAATTTCTGTTTTTTGTAGTATGATCAGGGGTCTTAGAGCGATTTCGTACCCTGAGCTAGTGAGTTGCGATTATTTGTTAAAAGCTTGTCGGCGTTTGAATTCTCGCTGATGTCAACAGAGCACTACAATGTGACTGTGACACATCACGGCCTGTTAGCTATAAGTAGGTGTGCAATTTTCACAACATTTGGACTTGCATTGTGTTCATTTGTTTGCCGATTTTATAGCCAGTCATAAAACGCCTTTTTATGCCTTATTTTGCCAATTAACCCTTTTCATCGAAAATGCATCCCAGGCAAAGTGCAAACAAGAGTGTATGGTGAGTTCACTTTTTCGTAGACAAAAATTTTAATATTAATGTAGCGTGTACTGATAAGAAATTCCTTTGTACTTTTGCTAGCACCTGGGTACGGAACCTATGTGTTCTGCAAGAAGTAGTTTACTTAAATTTTACATAATTAGGTGATTACAAGTGTTTAGACATTATTGTAAACGGCAGTAACCTCTGGCGTGATACAATGCGGTCTTGACCCACAATTTTGCATATTAGAAATCATAACGAAGCGCTCTACTTTGTAGTCCTAAAATTTTAACTGCTGGCAACGGGTTGGCAGTCCTCCCTAGGGCACTTTAATGTGAGGATAATGCAAAAGTGCGGATTTCAAGTGCTGCAGTAATGACATAGGTATTGCTGTTAGAGGGAATCAGGGCCTGCTCAAGGGGGTGCCGATGCGTGAACATTCCCACATGACCATTTGTATGGCCGTCTGCAGCCCCTGACGAACCTTTTTGACCCCATTTCAATTCAAAGATTTTAATTTTGCGGTTACTTCTACANTCCAACTGATCACGTTTCATCCCTACCACTAACATCACAACTTAACTTAGAGACCTCCCCTTCCGCCTACTGACTAGCAATGAGCCTTCTGAAAGACAACTTTCATTGTTGGATCAAATAACCCTGTTATCGCTAAAGGAACATTGTGGACTCTTGATGGCAACGCCCTAAAAACGATAGAAGAAGGGAATGGAGACCATATTGCGTAATGTATTGGCTGCCAAAGCAACTCTTGTTAGCGTTATCGCTGAAAACAAAGAAAGGGATTGAAGCCTTAATAACCTAAGGTGGTACCAGCAGCAGTGCCAGAAAGCGTCATAGCAGCGAAATTGACTACTTGAAAACCAAAAAACCTGAGTTCAGAGACCGATTCAGTGGATGATCAAAGGCGCAGATTCCTCCTATGAGAACGCTATATTGATTTTGAAAAAGGGTGGGTCTTGCTCCTCTGCACCACCAGTGTCATGCTTTCTCTGCGCCAAGTTTACACAGACAAGGTAGTCCATGATCAAGGACTAAACACGTATGTGTCAGTTATGATACTTTGATGTCCGAAAAGAGGGTGCGTAACTGTGTGAGGGGGATTGAATGAATGAGAAAACAAAGAACTCCATCAAACATCGCGTTATGCAATTGCACTTTGATGATTTCATGGATGCTAGAAGTAAATCGGCGAATCCATCCGAAGTTATGAACAATGTTGAAATGAAGCGCCCATCTTTTCCTCCAGCATGGGGCCATGTTGACGAGGCTTGTGGGTATCGCAAAAATATCACAACCATACTCAATCAACGCATAGGACCAAATGTTACAGACAAAATATTACCAGTTTAGGTATTGCAAACAACCCAAATGCGGCACTTGCAGTAGATTACGTGGATCTCAGACCAGGCAAAGTACTAAAAATTATACCGAATTACGCAAAACTGCAGAATCAAGGTAGGGATTGGGGAACACTTGTTAATGACAAGGCACTCGTTCCATGGTTTTTGTAGCGCTTCCCACTTAAGGATTGATAAGTCCACTTCATATGTAATTAAACGCATTTCCCTGCAACACCCCTCTGCTCTTTTCTTTCCACACTCCTCTGCAGTCTGCGAATTCACGAACCACTTACCTCCGTGCTGTGCAAAGATAGTAGTCTCGATCCCTTTACTCTCGCCTGCCACCTCGAGGAAGCGTCAAACCCGAGAAAGTCCTTTCAGACTCGGGCCATGTTCTTATCACTGAATTTGATCCGTTATATTACATATCAGAGAAAAGGACTCCGCTAGAAGGGCACGACTCTTGCACATCTCCCCAAATCATAGCGCGTGAATTAGCCAATAGGATGACATTTATAACAAAGGCATATGCGTGAAGCCTGGCCCTTCCAACGGCCTGCATTTTGTCTGAGCCAATACGACCGAATGCCAGTGGAGGGAGCGATGTAATGCGGTGGGCGAAACCAGGTCGCTATAGCATGAGGAAGATAAAAAAGCTCTTAAAGCCATTGCAGGCCTTGTTCCAGTCCTATCTCATGCACAATTAGAAGGAGCGTTCAGACATCGTAGGAGTCAAGGATCTGCATAGCGTCTGGCACATTGCAACCACCTTACCTTCCCTCCCAAATAATACCTTAAGTCACCCCAAGTGACACCGTGGGTGATTGACGTAATCCTTTGCTTCTTGAGGCCGCGTACTGCAAGGAAACACCACTGGTGGATCGCAGACTC
>JADWOT020000523.1:0-25000 GCA_036345935.2 Taenia hydatigena | reverse complement strand
AACTTAGTGCAAACTAATTGAAAATATCAATGACTCTCAACCCTAAGGCTAGGAGTAAATTGTCCTGTATTCTCTTGCCTCGACAGTAATAAAAATCCTGCAAGTGCACCTAGGAACGAATGGGTTAACCTGAAGCCCGACATGGTCGTTACCACTGGAATTGGCTTATAATTCGTGTTATTGAGTGCAAGTGCATATAAGTCTACCTCATAAATATTCGATTCACTTAAGGCGCATATACTTGATGTTTATATACCGGCACGATTATTCAATTAGCAACTTTTAGGCATGTTGGCATCATGGTCTTCTTATGCCTTTAGTAGAAGACTCCAATTCTGACGCCATATTCGTTTTATACTGATTATAACCCATCAATTTTGATAGTGTGCTCAAGGGTTTCCTAAACCTTTGTTGCATGATTAAACCATCCTATTATCCAGCAAGCTGCACTTATCATTTAGAAATGAGACAACAGTGAAGGAAGCAACGTTGAACAACAGCATAGGCCAAGAAACTTAGCTAGCGTAGTTTTTGTACTAAAAGTCCTCTGAATTGCATTCTTGCATTTAACATTCACAAAGATGTCCTACCGATGCATACAAGATTCGCTAGTAGCGTTTTAAAGTGAACATGCATGGTCTTTCCATATACGACCCTGGGTTTCCTATGCTAAGTATGCTGCTTATAATTAATAAGTGGTAATGGCAAATACCCAATTACGAGCAAAAATAAACGGCAGTCAGTCCTAACAAGCACCAGTTCTATTTCTAGGTCTTGATCTTTGGTAATCGTTCCTAAGTTTAGTAAAGTAAAAATGGTGTAATTAGTTGATTTATCAAAAGCATCCGTCAAATGAACTCAAAGAAGAGTGAAAAATTAGGAACATTTGACTTCATTCATGCGATTTGTAAAAAAGGTGGGAAATGTCCGATTGAAAAAGAAAAAAATCAATTTAAGCATTTCCATGCAAAGTTTAACAGTGCCAGCACAAAAGAGTGCTTTTTTATGCTTATGCTGCCGAGTTTGAGACAACGAAGACAACTGGGTAACAAGAAGTGGTGTCACCTAGCCTGTGCTAGCACATCCCTACAACCACAAATTTTATTTAGATATCCGATCATGTCTTCTTTTTCATCTTTCCTTTTTTGTCTCAGTCAACCTTTCGCCCTCCGGCGAAGGTGAACGCCCCCAACAGGTCCACATTCATTATCCGTGCGGTCTCATTTCTCAGCGTTACAGCAGAAGAGGTGCGATATGAAGTGAATGCAAGGTTGGAAAGGCAGATCAGGATAGTGTGAGCGCAAGCGGTGGTTTTTTAGTGTCAACAGGAACCGTGTATGAATGGAATATACCGTCTGCGTCACACGCCTATAAGGCATTGTGGTGCATTTGTTTATGTGAATAGGAAGGTATAAAGCGCCGATGGGTGTACAGGCATCACTGATATGTGGAGGGACTGACAAGTGCGAAAGCTCGACAACATCCAGGTGATGAATGCAGTTGTGGGCCGACGTGCTCGAATGTGCTTAATTCAAATAAATTGAGAACCTGACGCAATAAAACACCAGTGCATAGTCCATTGGCGAATGCTTTAAAGTCTTGCTTAAATGCTACTTATCGGAAACAAAAATAAGAAACCTTTTTCAAAACCTGCCCCAGTATGCTTATAATTAGCTGATAAAATATAGGACACTTTACAAATCACCTCAAAGGCATTGGAAGACCATCAAAAGTGGTCAATATCCACATACAACTATGTAACACTTTGAGTAGGCGCTAGATCTCATGGATATGTTTTAACGCATTCACTGTTCAGACTGCTGTTGGAAGTGTCTCACATCAATCACTGTTGTTTCAAGCTACAATCACAAAAATATTTAATTAACAGCAAACCCATTTGTCTTATGTACATCATTATATGATGCGCGTTGTGTTTTCAAGCCCGATCCCCACCAGCTGCATATTTTCCTTTCTTTTATGTATAGCATGTTGTTACCTAATCTTTGGAATAAATCGCATTTTACAACAAGATTAATTAAATTATTACTCGCTTCTCAACTGCAAAATCTGCACATGTTTGAATCTAGAGCATCTTTACTGACCCCAACAGACGGAAGCAGAGACGAACGAACTATCCAGCATTCGACGGAATCCTGACGGTACTTCTGTTTCATTAACAACCTTTCCAGAATGAGTGATACACACTTTCATTCAACTCAGTGACTGTTTGACATGCCTAAGGATTCCAAAGGATCACAAGTCTTCTTCAGGCTGGGGTGTGAGCGCACATAATGGCTGGAAAATTTGGTAGGGGTGTTATAAGTAAGGCAATTGCTTTGGAATTTATGCCTGCTTTATGTGCTTTATAGCCATGCAGACCTCTAACACATTTTACTCGTAAAATATGCACTGTTTTAGCAAAGTACGCACGTGTCTGTGTTTGCTTTCAACAGCCACTTATGCTTAGTCACCATCATAGCGTTGCGTTAATGCGCATCCGCTTTTGTCTTATAGGGCGCGCAGTGGGATGTAATTGCATGAAACTGGCCTATAAGAATTCAAAAGTTAAGTGGATGGTCCTCCGTGTTGTTAGTGTGCTGCAAACCGTAGGATTTGACTCAAATCCCCCAGCAAAGATCCTGAGGAAGGCAGCGCATTGTGTTGGAGTTAAATATGTAAATCTCGCTTCTACCAAGTTGGTATGGCGCCATGCTTGATAAAAGTGCATTTGAATTTCCACATTGGCATCTCTCAGATTAATAGAATGTTAGACTTGACATTTAGGCCCGCATAGTTCGCATTTCTGCCTAGAAATTTATTTTATTATACTCAAGCACGCTTGAGGCGACCGAGACTAACATTTTACTGATGACAACACCAATTACGTCGGCCTAGAACTTTCATTCCTTCTGCATACTGGAATAGGGGTTAACTTCGGATATTTAGGCAATTGCTATGTATAGTAATAATTTGAGTGCCACTGCTGCGGAAATTTCTGTGCACATGATCGCGCACGTCTGACTTGCATAGTAAATTATCCAACCACTTACTGCGGCGTTATTTTGACAGTCATATATGCCTGTTCTAGGCACATACTAATAGAAACGAGAGATAATTTCTACGCAGCGACTTTGCCCTTTTAGAACCTATTTTACCAGAAGAAGTAAAAATGTCATGACTCGATCAAGTCTACGCGCTTAGTGACAAATGCACGTTTCATTTAATTCATCTTGCTTCTCTGCACAGTACCCTTACTCCATCCCTGAAAATTAGATTAAATGACGGCCACTGCATGTAGCAACAACCAAGTTGCTTTTGTCAGTAACTACTTAAACTCACCTTTATGCAAACAACTTCACATTCTGCAACGGTCTGCTCAAAGATTCCAGCATTATGCTTAAAACACGTAATTTCAGGCCATTCCAAAAGGCATTGCTCCCTTGAGCCCATCGGCAATGTATATTCTACATGAGTATAGCATCTGCTTTATTCCTCGGGGAAGTCTTAGTGTCCTATAATGGCAAAAGCAAGAAGGGAGCCAAATTTTAGCGGACATCTGCCTTGAATTCAGCAGCTTAGCCATAGACCTTAGCATATAAGAATGTAGGCACCAGAAGCTTAGAGCATTGGCAACTTTGCCAGGCTGATGCATTTTAAATAGCGTCCTAGTATCGTGGCTAGAAGGAACTCTATTATCAATTGAAGTGGCACCACTCTCAAACCACTTGAAGCAGCAACAACTCCGTTTCTCTACTGGATGCAAAGGACCCAGACATACAGTTGAGCAGCATTTAAGTGAAAATAAAGCAGCAAGGAGAACTGGACCCTAAAGCCCTCACCCTTTGCCACATAAGTTTGGTTATGGATCAGTGTATTGCTTGCTGGCTGGCGTGCCTCCCTCGACGCTTGGACTGCGTGAACAAGATTTTGGAGAGTGCTCAATTTTAGCATTTTAATCACATGTGTCGATGAGCCTTGTACATAGCTTGTACTTTTTTTCGTCACGTCTTAATGCGCTAAACTGTAGTCTTTCAAAGCCACCGCGAAGGGACGATTTAAAGAATCCAGGTGTTTAGTTGGCTTGTCCTTCCTATTTTGCTTTGCCATTCTCGCTTTGCCATGGTCATTCCAGACGTGATCGCTGATGCTATTCAACATTCTATTTCCACTCTTTTCAGATGTGTTGTGCCTTGATTGAATGTCTGTGGAGACCTGCGTCATCGCTGTGATAGGTTATTTTGGTGGGGGGAATTAAATCATGCCACGGACACGTCGAGGGTCGGACGCGAGTAACCATATGTAAGGCGTATGCTCGTTTTCGTCAGTTTTGGTTGAATTATTAGACATTGCCACCAAAAATATGCGAGAAAACACTGCCTGGAACCCATTAGGTTTTACTTCCTAAATAAGCTAAAATGTGTACGGGGTCGATCAGAGCGGAACGTTTTCAAATTGCCTTTTGTGCTTTTGTGGTGATGAGCTAGCTACATTCAACTGTAACAGACAATAATTGAAAATCTCCTTTGTGCACTTTAATTTTATTGCCTTGTATGTTAATTTAGTGACTACATTCCTGATTTTTGCAGAACTTTACGAAAGAATAACAGCATCTTCAATGTTATTTGGAATCATCACCTCCTCTTGCGTTGAATCCATCTGATCATGGATTAATAAACCCTTAGTACCTGGCTCTTTTGACATACGAACGGTTTACTTTTAGGCTGAGCTCTACGGAAAAACTTGCCGTTTAGTTGATGTCATGAATTTTAGCTAGTCAGCGCGATGGTTTTTCAATGGACCCGACTTAAACGTCGAGCATTACACAGGCACATGAGCTGCTGGAATCGGAAAATGGGAGTCTCCTATTCTACTAATGAAATCATTGCTAGCTGCATCAGCAACTCCATGCATGCTGAAAACCATGCTGATATTCATCTCTCCTCTCTTTGCCACTTGTGTCAAAAGCTAGATGGCTTTCAAAATTGCAGTTTTATAGGAATAGCCGGAGAAACAAACAGGATGTTGGAAGCTTGCAGTTTGCAGAAACTAATAAATTTGCATATCTTACAGCTACTGATTTGCCTAATTCTTCATCTAAAATTTCAGCCTTTTGGCGAATTCAAAGCTATTGACGTTCTTTAGTTGCGTCCTGGAATACTAAAGCATTTTTACATCACACATCGTTCATGCAAAGATTACTGAATTTAATAAAACCTGGTATTTTGGTGGCTTTAAATGGTATAATTTGATGCAAGCAGTCTGACTTTCCTTAGCTGAATTACAGCTAACCACTGGCTTAGAATGTCTGCTTTAGTCCAAAATCCCACTCGAAATTTTCAACATCCTTGGCAGGATATCGCACAACACGATTTGAATAATACGCATTCCTGCCTAACTAACAAGCGTTATTCAATCTTCTTAAATTAAAAGCGACATTAAGAAAATAATGACGGCTGATTTGTAAAATATTAATTGATTTGTACAGAATTATATGCTTCCTCCCGTATCAATGCGTTTGAGCGCCGATACGACTGGCGCTCACTAGATGTGAAGGCCATGCAGTAGTGTGCAGGCTGGACTTTCCAATGTTGAAATACTATTCATAAGCTAATTCTCACACGAAATGAATGCGGCTTACATACTGATAGCATCTTCTGCTTAAATGTCCACTCTAAACTGCTACAGCGAATCAACAGAGATTCGACGCAAAAATTCTTCCTTCCGGTCAGACTCTATACCTAATATGCATTACTCTTTATCATTTATTGCCTCATAGCTCAAGTGACATTTCCACTTGCCTCTATGCAGCGAGCCAAGCTCTTGCGAAAATTGAACACAGTGACCAGGCATGATCTATGCATCTGCATCCGTCGTGGAAATTTTCGGTTTTCACTATACGGAGAGGAATTTTTTGAGCACATGATTTTGCGTGGCTTAAGAGTCGCAACAAATCGCTGAGGCAGGCGGACGCTCTGAACGCACATACCGCTGATCCCTTTGCCTGCTCTGAACAGTGCCAAGAACAAAACTCCACACTCCTAGCTTACTTGCTGTAAGGCAGTAAGTTAAATGAGACAAAGATATACGCTGAATGTTTTTGCTCAGAATACTAGCTATTAACCTCGAATCTCAGAGAAAAGGCATTTTGCCAATGGACTGCTACATCCGTATCCGTCTTGTCTATTTTTAAAGCGATGGATGCTGGGGTCTACCCTTTTCCCATGACTGAGTAAATGCAGTGAAGCGAATTAATGATAGCGCTATTATTTGAACTGACAATGCTGAGCATCGTTACACCTTTCCGGATAACACATCACCTACGTTGGACGCGTCGAACGTTCACTCAAAAATGAGTTGCCTCTTAATTAGTATGGAATCACTATTACAACCAGCCTCAAGCCTTTTGGAGATCACGTCAAACTTGCCCCAATTTAACAGGTCAAACCAGTTGATAAAGTTCTCCTCATGGCACTTGATGCACCATATTCGCCAATTCATTGGCGTAGCGGCCAAAGGAGAGCTATTGAAGTCACCAAGACTTTGAAGGAATTTTGCAAGGCATTCCATCTCACTTGACTTATGCGTCGTCTCATTGATAAGGACAGCAATAACCAACGTTTGGTGGGTTGCAAGCGAATCCAAGGCGGTTATTAGGTCGTTCCTAACGAACTGCGACGGCGCCACCAGAAAGATTTTGCAGTCACAGCAGTCATGACCTTCTTGGCTCTCTGTAAATACGATTATTTGGATAATGTAATTCATACCTCTTTTAGCATAATCAGTAGTACGCAAGCATCCATGCATGACATATGTGTGCGTGCATGCTGCTTTTATCCGTAACAAAAGTTCTTCATCTGGCATTATTGTATCCCTTCGGCCCGGGAAAAAACAAAAATGTACTGATTTGTAAGCTTTGTCTTGCAGAGGTGGTAATGAAAATGATTGAAAAGAGTCAGTTTGATTTTTCTGATAACGGATAGCTTCCAAAACATTGTCAAAAGAAGTAGAGGATGGTTGTGAAAAGAGCACCTGGCATAGATGTTTATCTAGCCATGCCCATTGGTTAATGTACTGAAACAAGGAAGTAGCGAAACGAGGTGTTGAAAGAATCCACTTCCAACATGGAATGCCCAGGCCAAGATTTGCCAAATCCGAAACGTGAAGATATTCGCAAATTTTTGACGCCAGGTGGGGTGGCAAATCGGTAATTTTACGTCGTGGGTTGCTTTGTATCTGAAATGTTTAAAATGTGTGTCAGCATTGATAACGTAGAAGTCGAATAAATGAAAAATGGTGCAAAGCAGTGGTCAAGTAGATAATTAGGAAAAACGAAAGCCACGGAACACGAAAAAATAAGGAAGTGTTTTTGAAAATCCACCCTTATTGAGACGTGCAAACACGGGTTGGCCGCGTAACAGAGATGTTGAGATTTAACTAATTCTCGCATACGAGTGGAAGGATCGGATTGACCTTGCCTTTACGTAAACAAATTGATCAAATCCGGGTGCAGATTATGCTGTCGGCTTGTTCTAAATTTTAGAACATTGAACTGTCAGCACAACAAAGCCAATGGCGATTAAGGTCACACGGAACAGTTCACGATTCAGAATGGCGAAGTGGCAGTGATCGAGACAGCTGCGAAATTGGTGCACTTCCACTTTGGTCGAATCTTCGCTAAGGGCAGTCGGTCATTACGCTTTAGATTATTTGCCGATTGAAAAAAGGCTGGCCGACAAGGTGCTCATAAGGTAGTATGATGCGGATTGGCCCTGTAATGCCACAGACCAATCCTACGGTACCGATACCAATGGTGCAGCAAGTTGTCGCTGTGCCTAGAGCGGACTGCATCCCGCATTGCTGGACCGGGAAGATTAAGAATGGCACCGTAAATGCTTGAATATTAGACAGGACGATAAGGAGGTTACTAATAAACTGACACTACTAGGATGCCAATTAAAGTCCTCGTCCAAGGCACGATATCTTTAAATTATAGCGAATCCGTCACACCATCAGTTTATGCTAACGTCAGGAGCCAGAACGCTTAAACAACAAAATGCGATCAAGTAAAACTCCCAGAAAGATACTTATTACTTATTAACGCCTCTTAGGATGCGTTTGGAGAGAGTAGGCAGCAACGAACAAGAAAAGCGTTGCTTTTATCCAAAATAGCCAGAGTAAAGTAAATAACATTTAAGGATACACTTCTTCATCATCGTTACATTCTGATTACGTGTCAATGCATGCAGCTCTTCATGCAGGCCTGCACCTTAACAACTTAACAAGAAAATTTGACCTATAAGGCATGCCTTGAGGTTCATTTATTACCTTAAATTAGTCACTCGAAGTGAGTAATGGTTGCCCTTACTCCAAAAAGTCATTATAAGGGTCCGCACAGCAATCATGATCAACAAGCAATAATGACGTGATAACGTATGAATATGAATGCGCGGTGACTTTCCTGAAGAGGAGACCGGTGTGACAATTAACGTACTCTGTCTTGCGTTCTTACTAAAACTTCACCATTTGCCCAACAATTAAGTTCAAGTGCATTATTTCTTTAATGACAGCCAGAGATGATGGTCACTGGCTTGAATTTGCCAACATTACCTGACGACAATTGTAATACTTTATTTAGGGACCCATCTTGATGTTCCATGGCAAACGTCTGGCATCAGTTATTGGTTGGGTGGAATCGAGTCCTGTCAAAGAGCCTTACTTTGGTCCAACAAAGGGCACTACATCATGATGGGTGACAATCGTGACTGCAGGCTGTACCATTCTGAGGTCAAGGGATCGGTGCTTAGTCAGCGCAGCGAACTTCGTGACTGCTGTGCCCGAATATGTGGTCTTACATGTAGTAAGTTCTAAGCGGTGTGCCTACTCACCTTGGTCAAGAACCACTGTGCTTAATGGCACCAACTCACAAGATGAGCTAATAAAGTTTGGAACGATCCTGCACTAAAACAACCAGAATGGGTGAGCATACACTTTAGTCTCGTAGTAAGACCCTCCACGTAATGCCCAGAACTAAGTAAGCTGCCCTTCTACTTATCTTGCTTGCTTCCTTGCAACTCTTCTTCACTCCTACTAAAACTGGAGGAATTTTGATGCCAATTTCCTTTGAATTTGGGAACTGTCAGTTCAATAGTAAGCATTTGGGTTTCCTGACCCATTGTCTAGCGAGCAGGATTTGTCAAAAATACAGGAAGCGGCAGTGATAGAGAGGTCATTAGAGAATAACACAGGCTAGAAGGCATAGATAGTGCAGTTTTATGTCTAAAAGAGCTTTCCATTGTAGTTTTGTGTTTGTCATTTACCAAGACGGCCAAAATGGTGCACAGTACCTGTTAAGCGTGCTTAACATCAAAGATGTATGGGCTTGTCACGCATGACACTTAAGTCCACATACCAAGTATGATGCTTATAACTGATAAGTAGCCGTGGTGAGTGCTCAAACAAAGCGAAAATGAACAGTAAAGTTGGTCTTAACAAACACTAGCTCCTTTTGTCAGCATAAATCTAGGGTAAACTTCACCACACTTTGTAAAATAAAAGCTGCGAAATAGGTTAAAATTTTGGTAAAAGCGTAAAAAATGGACCGAACTCGTAAGATTTATGAAAAAAATATAAAAATGTTTGATAATAAAAGCAAAAGAAGACAACTTGGTCATCACCATTGCGAATTTAGTAGAACTTAATACAAAATGGTGTATTAATATGTTTCTTGAGGTTGGGATTTTTAAAAGAGAGCTAAAATGGGGCGCAATATAATGTGCTCTGCTTCTAAGTTGATATCAGGCTGAACGTCTTACTTCTAACTATTTGTCAGTTTTCAGCCATTTCTCATAAACAGCACGGCAGCGAAGATGGCACGCATAAGCCATTTGAAAATGAGCTGCTTCACAGTGTTGGAGCCACTGCAGGTGATAGCCTTTAACTTGTCTGCAGGAATTGAGTGCCATGCGTAGCAGAGTTGATCGTTTAATCACATGGCGGAGCGAATTTGACTTTATAAGAATGTTTAATGTTGCATTGTCTTCTATTAAAGCCTATGTATATGCTTGCTTGGCGTATAATTGTTAACCGCAGCTGTGGTCAGTTCATGCGAATATGTCAGCTTCATCGCCAAGTTGTCGATTGTCTAAAACTCAGGACCCTCCGTTCCTTTTGGAGGCTGTTGTCTAAAAGTTCAAACATTTGTTTTTGATTTGTCTTTGCCTTGACTAAAGCTAAACATTTTGTCAAGCATTTTTTATCTGGACTTTCAAAAATGTCCGTAATTAAAGTGTTACCGTACCATGCTTGCATTTGCCTTAAGTATCCAGTTCTCTCTGTTCATCACACGTTGCCCTGATTGCCACGGAAGACATGAGATGTAGAACTTGGACCACAAATTCATCCATTCTTGCTCGGAAGCTATTGCAGCCCACGAGAACCAGATGATGAGTGGATCCAGCTAAATGAATACTTTGTCTGTTTGCATTGCCAAGAAACGTCGGACATGACAAGTGTTTGATAGAAGACTCGCCAAGAACTGATTAGTGTGACGCCTCTTGCATCTAGATAGACGCGTGTTCCTATTAGTCCATGTCAGCGAAATAGATACGTCCTTTTTCCCTTATATACAGGCTTAGCATAGTTTTGGGCCTCTCCAACGCACCGCGTTAGATCGAACACTTTTGCAAACCCTAATAGTAAATTCTGCGTCAATTTTTAATCGTACCCATAGGTGATCTCATCATTACCTTCTTCTTCTTCTAGGAACCTTGACACCGGTCCTGACAGCAACACCCTAATGAATGCAACCATTAGAATAACTGATCGTAAAATGTGCTTGAGGACCGCATACAAACAAATATGTTAATCTTTCTTTGCCTAAAACCGTTGCTTCCTAAATGCGCAGACTTTGAATAAATTCGTATTCGATTTGAGTTGACCATTGCTAGTGGCAGGAAGGAGAAGAAGGAGGAGGAGGAGAGCCTTTGTGTTTATTTAGCATCGAAGCTTATCCTCTCTCTCCTTCCCACCACACGTAGACCACCTTACCAAGATACATGTCATAATTGACAACAAACAATTTTGCCACTGGAATCCATGACTTCGCATGCGTTAAGGAGTAAGCTCAGCAGACATTCATTCTGTTTCTAGTCGTCGATGAAGGTGCCGTAGCAGAAGTCTCCTCCCACTGCCGTTGTTTTGCAATGATAAATTGGCAAGTCGAGCATAAGGAAATCTTGGGAGCAGATCTCATCCAACCCCCTCTTATATGCGCCAGAATTGTGGCGGCACCTTCATACCTTCATTGGCTGCTGCTACCCCAGCAAATGTTTTTGAAACTTATTAGCTATTAAAATGCATATGTAGTAGCTACGATTCCGGCGGGACTAAAAGCGGGTCAGCAGCATCTAAGAAATTATTATGGCATAAAATCGACGGCTTAACTTTACTTAAAAACTGTATTCATTGGTCTTATCATACGCCTAAAAAGCGAGCCCAAGGACAGTGGTTGACTGTGCATCTAAGATTGTCGATTTTCGTTATTCGCTAAGAGTATTTTCTCGGTCCTCCTGACGCCTAATAGGACGCCACGTGACCAGCACAAAATTCAGGAGCCCAGGGAGGCCGACTACATAGTAACACATGGCTTTCTTGGCTATAGTTCTGCGCAATCTAATGTAAACGCGTAGAAATGGATGATGAAAATGCAGTTTTCTGGTAGAAAGATAGGTTATTTAGCACTCCAACCGATGCCTTTTGGAGTCTGCTCTATCTAAACCATTCGCAACAAATCACGCAGGTGGTCTGGACGACGCACCCATTTCGACAAAACTAAATGAGCCCGGATCAAACGCTCTGTCGCTGATCGATTCCATCTTATCAGTTACTCTGCCAAATGAGGCTGAAGGTGGAGTTGTGACAATCACGCATCCTCAAAGTAAGGACATATCGTTCCTTATAAGGGCACCAACCCCATTAATTGGGTGATGTCTCAAAAAGCTACTCAGGTAGAACTCGGGATTTTACAGCGATGAAACTTCTTGTACATTTTTCGATACCGGATCATCAAGCCATGTTCGTCATTCGAGCAAGTGTGGAGGTCGGATGGTTTCTAGCTAGTGCAGTACTTAACGGTGTTGAATAGTATCTACAGCACATCTTATGCCTTTATCTCTGCTTAGCAGTCGGGTTCGATTTAACCTTCCTTCACTGTGTCTATTACACCACCAGCATTCAAAGCAATGTTTGAATAAATTAATGCAGCCATAGCCATACACAAATCGTTATTTGAATGAATCCGAAATTCATTTATTTGACATTTCCAGTCACGGATTCTAACCAGCTGATTTGAACTAGCCTGATAAGACGTAAAATTTTAGCCCTAACAAGGCCGGTAGTGGCCTTTGTACAAGTCATCAACTCCGTTACACCATCTCGGATGTGCCATACCACACTACACTCGACAACAAACTTGCACATTCGTTCCCTCTAAATTGCCTTCGGGAAACGGCATGCAGTAATTCTCACTTCTTGCAGAATATTTTGCGATCGTTTTTTTAACTTTCCTTGTTTTAGTGCGAGTAGAAAGAGTTGTGCTTTGCTTTTGTGGAGGCGCTACATTTACATCGATGCAGGTGTTCTAGTGCATCAGTCATTTTTTGCAAAGCCACGGGTTTTAAAAATTTTACCCAGTTTCGTTCTTTTAAACAAGTCGGTTTACGCACTTTGTTGCTTGTTGGATTTAGTTCATCCAGAAAAAATATAAGATATTTAGAATGCAGTTTAAAATACATGCTCATTTGTTCAGTCATAAGGCCAAGTGCACAGTCGATATTAGAAAAACCGGCTAAAATTTATTGAAAAACCTATGAATTTTGGACTTAAACATTACTTGAATGCAAATCATCCAAGCGATGTTAATGAGCAAGCGTATGTTCTACATGCAATACAGAATTTTTGGCGAGGGTCTGAACATACCGTTTATTTATGCGGATCAATACTACCACCCTTATGATCTAGCTGTTAGCATATGAACTCCCTTATTAGATAAATAAACGAAGAGTCGGTAATTGGTTTCATGGCAGACTAGTGGTATCGACAGGTTATCTAGACGCACTTACCTATATATATCTATGTACATATCATCAGCGTTGCCAAGGAGACAGACTTTGACTTCAGCACCACAAGACTTGACTTGCAAAGACGGTCTGCAAAATGCGCCACACTTGCCCATTAAAGCATCGTGTATCTCTGTTGATGTCAGCATCCTACTTTGCCTTCGTAAAAGAAAGAGCAAATAACATCCAACATTAAATATACTGCCTGAAGTGCCATCACGGCACGAGATTGGACGTTTCACGATAGATGGGACCTTGTGAGCAGACACACTTTTAACTGTGCGAAAGGTAAAACGAGTAGTCCAACTTCACATATGCTGACTTCAGTTATTGTTAAGCATTTGTGCAGGCATAAGATACCACCCAGAAGGCACATGCGAGAATGTACGTTCATTAAAGTAGATGTGGAGCCTGATTAATTCCATTGATAGAAATGAATCAAGATGTAGAACAAGGACGTCGAGATGATGCCAATTTGACACATAATACGGGAACAGAGAGTCGTGGTTGACTTTTGCTCATACGCTTCTATTTTGATAGTAGCCAAGCAAACAGAATCCATATGCATTAGTTAAACCTCTCGCCTATTAAAAAGGTCTTTCTGATGAATTGAACCATATAAATCTGGAATAGCTAGGCTTCGTTTCGTCTCATAATAGTGTAACCACTTCAAACCATTAAAGAGAGTCGTATGCATCAATTTGGGTTTATTCAACAAGAGAATTCACACTAACGATTGCCAAAAACACTTGGATTGCAGCTGACTTTATCGCTCCGTCACATTAGCCTGCAGTAGAGAAAGATTGTTTTGGTGATTGCAGTGTACGGGCAATGATTTTACATTTGGCTACACAACTTGTGCACTGGCAACGACCTACGGTAGATTTGAAGCACGGACCATCGCCACGCAAGTAAATGCGATGTCACAGATTGCGAAAGCTACTGCAAAGCTGCTAGTAGTGACATCGCTTTCTTCCTTTCCCATGTAAAAGGACACCATGTTAATGATATCTGGTGACGCGTGCATATAGCTCGCCTGTAGGCTGCGCGGCAACGAACATCAACAACTGCTTTATGGTGGTGAACTGAGCATAAGGCTTTCATGCTATTGGCCATGCAATCCAAATCTCTTCTTACAAATTTTAAATGCTATATCTGGTCACACTTGTCTAAATTCCGTCTGTTCATTCCTTACAACAAAAGCAAAATATCTCCCTAAACTCTACAGCTAGTCGCCTAAATGGGACTTACATAACTCACGCTAAAATCGTGTAAATGAAACCGATGTACACGTATGTTTTTTTACGAAAGTATTAACAGAAAACCACATGCGAAACCCAACGACGTTTTATTATTTTAGGTATAGGATGCTTAATTAATTTGCTGATATTTGAAAGGCAGATTTTTTAAAAGGACCTGAAATGGAAGGAAAGCTAAGGCTCTGTTCTTGGCATTTTCATTTTCATATACTATGGTTTAAACTATTGAGAGGCTCTCACACATTGTGAAGAGTGCTATTAATTTGTTTTTATTAGTGCATGGTGTATGTCAATGTGTTCATTGCAGTTTGAGGTGTCTTATACAATCGAAACCAGACCATTAATAATAAGTCAACTAGGTGACTACCAATCATCCCAGAGCAAACGTGCTTGAAATAAAATTGGTCTCGGAATGATTTTAGGATGGCCACGGACTAGATGCAGTCATCTTCTCGGAAGTGAAATTACAGTTTGAGCGTATTTTAGGTTAGGCTTAGAAAACATTTGCAATGCTGCTAAATTCACACTTAAACTTTGTCTACGCAGTGGTTTTTAAGTCGGTTTCTCCTTCATATGCGTACAAATTGCTTACATCATTATTATCGTAATACTCTGTTAGTTTCAACTACCGGTTTCGGACTTAGGTGGCCGTATTAACCAAGACGCTTAAGCTGCCATCCAGACCAAACCAGCAGCCTTAATCTCTCTGCTCATTGAATAAATACATGTTTTTAACAATCATGTCTTCTTTTACCTTTGAGAAATTTACAGGTCGTACTGTTACTGATATTATTGTAATCTCTTGAGACCATCTTGTAGGCAAAAAGAGGCATAATATCGGAGCTGAATATATATCAATGAACGGAGGGGAAGGAGCCAATCCAACGCGGTTAGGGAAACATGGTCACCTAAGTGGCCAGAACCGAAACAATCAAAGAATTACATATCCCCTCTCTTCTTTTTAGCGCCGTTTCCGATACCCCTCTTAGTAGACCTGCCGCGTCAGCCACCACAACGTAATCAGTGCTCACGAGCTAACCGTACCACTCGCCGACATACGACGCGATTGAGGCAAAGCTTGACACCAACGTCGGTGATTCCTCTTGACAGGTCGAGTAGACTTAAGGTTTTGTCCGGTTTGAAGAATACATTCGGAGTAAAAGGTTCTGCCAACTATCTGTAGGTTCGTAAGGAGACGTTAGCACTTCGGTCTCCTTAAGCAGGTATGTTGGGGAAATCGCCAAAACGAGACCTTTCCAGGTGGTTCATAGCTAGTGTCGCTTTAGTTGTTAATGGCTTTCCTGTAGAACACGGGATAGAGTTGACGCCAAGGGCAGACATCGTTCTCAGCCCTTCTGTCATGGTGTGTCTGGATTCTCTCATCCGTATTTCAGGCAGTTTTTACACTGCTGCAATATGCCGCAGGCGGTAGAGATCGGGGTAGAATGCCTACAGAGTTGGGTTCGCTTTCCGCTGCTATCGATGTAGTGTCCCGAGACTCACTTAAAATCAAAAGAAGACAAAATAACGGGATAGATTGTATGCATTTAATAAACAGAAGGAAAGCGGTTGGTAGCATAAACCGGAGGCCAGTCCACGCAATACGGTAATATAGCCACGGAAGTGACCGAAACCAGGATTTGCAGTTAACAAAAGTATTACGGTTGCTAGTAATTTTAGCACTGCATTCAATGGAGCACATGCAGTAGTTGTAGAAGGTTCTTCCCTTCCCTCCTCCCTACTTCTTCCGTCCTTAATCTCAAAAGTGTAGGTACGTCTACCCATATTTGCCATCTTCTTAGGCTAATGTAAAGTATGTCTATTAGAACGGCTCAAACGAGACTGCGTCGGCAACTAAAACGAACGCGTTGCTCCACGAAGAGATGAAATTGTTCTTCCGAAATTAGGCCTAAAACGCACACTTAAAGAACATGACTATTACGAACATCTCATCATCTACTTGGAGCCGGTGTATTCGGTCGCAGCCTTGGCGCCCTCCGACACCACGTGCTTCGCCAACGCACCCGGCAGCAGCAGACGCACAGCTGTCCGGATCTCTCTGCTCGTGATTGTCGACTTCTTGTTGTAATGCGCGAACCGACTCGACTCAGCGGCAATTCGCTCAAAGATGTCGTTCGCGAAGGAATTCATTATCGACATCGCCTTCGACGAGGTACCCGTGTCCGGATGCACTTGGTGCAACACCTTGTAGATGTAGATGACGTAGTTCTCCTTCCTCCTCCTCCTCTTCTTCGCCTTGTCCGTCTTCGGCACCTTCACTTTCGACGCCTTCTTCGCGGCTTTGCCTGACACTACTTTGGGAGCCATAACGATCACACGTCCTCGCCGTCAGTGATGAAACGCAGCACAACTCACCCCAACACTGCCTCCTCCAGGCCCATTTATGCACATTCTTTCCCTTATCATCACTCGTTAGCCAATTGCAACACGCACAACTGCATTATGCGTCTCCTCATTGGTCCAAGGAGAATGGACAGAGGAGGTGGAGGATGTGACGGCGGCCATCTGTGCGTCGATGCTGCCCCTGTATCAGCTAATTGAGGCCTTCCTTCCAATCACTCAAACACTGAAACACTCCTCCGATTCCTATCCATTCTGTGTAAACTGTCACTACTTTGTTTATGAAGATCATTTTCAGCATACTTAATGTGGGCATAAATATACCAGCATGCACATGTGTGCATAAAGGTGAATTAATCAAATAGATGTTTGTATTAATGGCTGTAAGAGAGGCACGTGTATAATATAGAGGCTCACAACCCTACTTCGCTGTGAAAATAAATGCTCACAATAATTTGTAGTGTTCTGAGGCTCCCTTGAAGGCAAAAGGAGGCAGAATACTAGGTTAGAGTATATATATATCTTCAACAGACACAGAGAAACGAGCTGCTGGTAGGGCTTGAAGGCCAGCCTACGCAGCCAGAGTAATATGGCCACCTCTGTGACCCTGATTAAAACCTCAGTCCACACAATTACATAACTAATTGATTTCTTTTAATGAATCATTGTGTTGAAAGTCATTTTTTAATGACTCCTACATAAGCCCTTTTCTGGCAATACTTCTGACAGGAATTATAATAAGTATTGTAGCGCAAAATACTGGTATGCATCGATAGTATTCGATGGTATGAATTCGTCTTTTACGTAAATGTTTGATTATTCTTTATTTGACTTAATATTTGTGTATCTTATTTGAATTTTTCCGCGTCCTCATATTTTCTCTTTGAATTAGGCATTAACTGTAGAGGGTTCCTCCCCTTCCATCTTTCCGCCCTTGTTATTAGAAGTCTGAGTACGATTTGACACCTTTGTTATGGGTTAGAGGGAGAGCTTTTGTTAATACTACTGAAATCAGGTGATATAGTAAAGGAAAACCATGAACAATGGTTGCAAGTTTTTGCATTAATCCATGTTTAGTTTCATTAGTAGGTGCTATTTAATCGAAAGCTTTCAAGATTGACTGGCTGTTGAAGCTAGCCCGTCTTTTATTGAACGGCCACTCAGGTCGGGTTTGCAGGCACTGCATTTATTTTCTGTTGGGGGTTCGATGCTTTCATACCGAAATGACGTAGAAATCACTCTGTGCTGAATGATTCACGATCTTTAAATATGAATGACGAAAGCTACCGCAAGACCTATTCTACAATTGCGACCTGCAACTGCTGTGATGGACGACTGGATTTTAAGGGATTAAGCTCCTTGTTTGGTTCACGCTTGAATGCTTCAACGTCTAATTTGATACAATATTCCTCATAACGCCCTTGTTTTACTAATTCGGGCATAGTTTTCTCTATTAGAGTTCGAATTCGACGCCGTGATGGATGACTGATATCAAGGAAGCATCGCTGAGACTCTGTACGTGACAGCTAGTATTAACAAGGGTAGACATCCCTAGCAGGGAGGCTGACCACAACGAGTATAGATAAACTGTACATTGGTCATGAAACTCATCCGTTGGTGAAAGAATGTGTTTGGTCAAGTTCTTTGCCCAACCTCAGTTTGCATGGCATCTAAAGGTAGAATTGGAGTTGAGTGGCTTATCAGTGATCACTCGGGAACCGCAATGGAAGAGTCTTGCGACTAAAACCATGGAGAATAGTGCATGGGCATTGCAAAAACGATGCCTTCGCCGCATCATCTGATTTTACTGGTCAAAACTTTCCTCACAAGGCTTTTACTCCTGTCCTGTCAAGTAGGTATGTCACAGATGCAACTTATGTCTGATCATCGGAGTGTGGCATTTGGTAGTAAACAGCTTCGCTTGCGGCTCTAAATGAGCCGAGAGGAGTCAAGAAATTGCAAATTAGTAGAATTTTGAAGCTAGCTGACATCGGCGATGTGAGGCAGGTAAGTAGGTATCATTCACTAGGAAGTTTCCACCACAACGATTGCAGCTTATGTTAGCGTAAATAGTTGTCATTAAAGCATGTTTCTAAGTGTCTGGACCTCGAATCACTTTACTTCTTCATTAACAGGGCTTCTTTATTAAGGAAGGCGATGCACAGACGACAGAATTGCTTAAGGTATCTTTAAATATTTCCGGACGATACGGCAGGTTGTTGGGCACTAATCCAGATTAAGTAAAAAACAACATAGTGTAAGACGGGACAATCATTTCCCAGCATTTTGGATGCCATCATTTTGTTCAAATAGATCCTCGATAGAAAAAAATACTTCCTTTGATGTACTTCAATGGACCAGCACTCGACTGCACGGTCTGCTTTTGCTCCATTACCCTAGACAACTTACAGTGGCGAGGACGTGAATGTATACGCCACGGGCACCTCTAGCCACCTCTTCCGCTCCACTTTGGACAACGCTTTTGTTGAACAGCCTATGAAATGCGCGTTGTGTCTATGGCCCTTCGAAATGAAGCCACAGTGTCGACCTGCGCGTTTACGCCGAACCTCTCAAACTGGCTGTCTTATTCCTATTCTCCCATTCAACACTATCGCTAGGACGCTAAGCAGTTTATTGAAATGCCTTCGCTAATTGCTGATGCTGGTGCTTGTTGCAGCGAACCTTCTTTTGCTCGTGTAATGTGCAAACCTTCTCCTCTGTCAACGAAAGCATTTTCTTGAACATGAGATGAGGTGCCTAAACTCTATTTTACATACAATTTGAACCTGCAGGAGGAAGATCAGTCGGCATTATTAGGAAAAGGAGATCTGAGTGCAGTAAAGCTTGTTAGATGTAACCCGGGTCTCAGAGATTTCTGTGTTGATAAGCGAAGTTGCATGGTGATTACATAGTTCTTAAAGTCATGATCTATCAAAAATTTATGGGTATAGGGTGAAAATGCAGTCGTCATACTGCATTCCAATGACGCATACTGCATGAGAAGGTTCTGCTGCTTTAACAACAAAATAATCGTATGCTGTAAGATAACTGAGCTTAAATTACCTCCATTAGGCTCAGGTCACTCCTCAGCTGATCCTTAATTTACAGATGACTATCAGAGTGAAATACGGACTACCACATCAACGATAGACTTACGCCTACCTGTCCACACAAATGATGCCTGATTACCTGAGATTTGAATCGATTACTAAAAGGTACAAGTGGCGACGAGTAGCTTTAAAAATATCAGCTCGATTTTATTCTGCCAGGTGGTTCTGGCACACCAAGTTCTTCATTATTTAGCCTGCTCCAGTCATAACCCATGAAGATGAGGCAATGACTTAACTTCGCCCTTACTAGTGGCAGTTAGTGAGGGATATCGACCAATATATTCATCATTTAAAGAAGTTAATAGTAAAGCAAAATAATACAGGTTTCATCGCGGCTAGTTAACAAAGCGACACTCAAATTCTCAACTCACAAATAGCGAGTGGCATTTACATTAGGCGCTACATTTAACAGATGTCAAATTATTCATTTTTTTAATCTAGTAAAACAGAATATGGACCAACAAAATTGCTACAATAAAGGAATGTTTCGTCAAAAAATTTGCTCTGCTTCCAATTAATAATTAAAGCTGGGTATCTTCGAAACAAAACTTCGCCTGGCAAATACTCAGTTTAAAAAAGTTGTTGCAACAGATAGGAAAAGTTGCGAACGCAAAAGATTAGTGCATATTCTTTCAGCACATTTAAAAAGAAAAATATGAAACCTGGAAAAATTCTTAGCACAGAAGGGAGCGGTCGCACTAATTCGGAAAAGTCATTAGCGGAGAGAGAGTAACAAAAGAGTTAAAGCAAAACATTCACTTAAAGGCTTCACGGATGTAACAGAGTTCCAATTTCTGCCATCGAGATTTTACCAAAGTACTAAAAATGCAAAAAAAATGACAGCTGAAATTTTGTCAGTGCTAGAGCGATTAGCAGATGAACAATCAGGAATGTATTGTAATCCATGCTGAACTATTTCGGTAGAATTCGTGATAAAGGCAACTTCTATTCTCCTGTTACACGCATCTCTTGGTTGCCACCCAGACGTGCATGCTTTGCATTGCAGTTCGTGCGCTGAGTAAAAGACCAAAGCCGACAACCAATTGACTTGTTGGTATGGATGAGATAAGAGCCGTGGCGATCGCTGCGTTGGATGCTGAGCTAATGCGCCATGAGAAGTGGCACGGCTGCAAAAGGCGTAGAAATGAGTAGGGGAGAAAGCGGATAAATAAGGCAGAGGAGGTGAAGGAGAATAAAATTGTTGGGTGGGACTAAATAAGTACAAAGCAATAGAGCAAGTCAGCAACCGCCCGTCTGCAGGTTTTCCACTATGGTGCAGCACGCATTTACTAACCCGCACCGACATAACACTACCTCGATGGCTGGATGGACATTAGAGGTCTTTACGTCGTATCATCGCCAGCGTCCGAACCGGCGACTGTGAGCTTTCCACCAGCGTCACTTATACGTGTGCTAACCCGCACCAACGTAGCACAGCCTCCATGGTGGGGCGGACACCAGAGGCGGCCACGTGGCGCGGTTGCCGACGTGTTCAAGCCTTCATCGCTCACCCCTTCTTCTCTTTACTATTCAAAACAGCTATCCTCTGCATCATCACAGAAAATGAATGCCGCCTTATTGGTCCGCAATTGAATGGGCGAATCGTAGAGTTACAATCAGGTTCACAATATCATCCACATTGAATTATTTCGGTGGAATTGGTGATAGGAGCAACCTCTAGTCTCTTGCCACAAGCATCTCTTGGTTGCCGTCCAGATGTGCATGATTTGCATTTTGGCGACCTTTGACAAATGAATAGCATTTGGTTTAGTTTGAAGGAATGCAGCGCAAATTTATCGTTTATGAGGAGGCTTTATTTTACTATCTCATTGGCTGCCGCATCAAGGTTTAAAGTTTGAATTAAATTTAAACTACTCTGTATTTTCAAACTGCTCTTGATATGCTTGACTATTATTCGGTAAGCAGAATATCGATGTGGAGAGCGGATTCAACGATTGCGCTCTGAATCCTCTACTGAACTACTTGTGTAGCATGTATAATCAAGAGTTCATGGAATCTGAAAGGTTGTGATTGTTCCAGTTCTGGGGCATCTAATGGTACTTTATGCGGCGCAAACTTGATAGCGTCTTTATAACTTCTTTACTACCTCTCTTGAGGCATGAAATTTGTGGTAATCCTTTTTGCAAGACTATTGATCTATTATCAGTAAAGTCGGTATCTACCTCGAGTACGCTTCACTACTTTTATATACCTGTATACCTTCTGCTCTCCTTATCAGCCACCGCATTCATTCTGTTGTTATCTTGTTAATGCTCTACCTACTATTGAACCCCAAAGCAACTCAAACCCTTTTCCTTTTCCACCACATATAGATTCATATCAAACTCAGTAACATGGTGTCTAGTCATTGGAAACCATGTCTAGGCATTTGTAAATGAGTAACCCTTGCATCTGGTCCGGTTATTGAGAGCGCAGTGGATCGAGTCTGCCCCCAACACCATCGCTTGTGACAGGTCAAAATAAAGGAAACCAGGAAAGTGGATCTCAGGTAGAATTATAGCACTAGCATAGTCTATCACCCAGCAAGTTAATTCGTAAATTAAGGCTGTAATTGAGTTGCTATTTATTTTATCAGAAACTCAGTGAGTTTTATTCCAGGCTGAGAATTTCGGTTGGTAAGATGCACATTTGTGCGAGTCCTTTTCTTTTGCTGAAGTTACCTCAAATTTAGGTAAAGCTGCAAGAAATCTCCTTTTTAAGTGTCTCTGTCAACACTTCCGCTGCAGATACGTTTCAAAATCTGGTTAGTAGTGAAGTTTGCTAAAGTGCTCTGCCAGCATCAAGGCAGGAACACAAAAAAGGAGTAGCAGGTGTTTATCTAGCAGGTTGCTGGCCTTTTTAGGCATGCTCACTAATAAGATCAATGAAGCATCTGTCATCGCTTATTGGCAAGCAGAAGTCACCTTTTATTTAATTAGCAATTTTAAGCAAAAGGGAACGGAAAAGAGATAATTTTGCAGAAACGAGACAAAGACGCGGACGGGAGTCCAGAGTCTAATAACAACAACAACAACCGGGAACATGAAAATAGAGCTAGTGCATTTGAGATCCTGATCATAATTGGGATTGACATTGAGCATGCAATAAGCCGAATGAAGCGTGGATACAAAGGCTGTGAATGGAAGTAGTGCAAATTTACACACTCCTTCAAATGCCAAAGTTACTCCCTGAAGTGGAAACATGAGCGTTCTCCTTACTCTGGGCCCCCATTTTCTCGACTAATTCAAAGGCCAACACTGATGGTGATTGTGCCACTGTGAAGCTGCAGACAGTCAGATGGCTCATGAGCATCACCTTCAGTGTCCTGCCGCTTGCGGAAAATGGGTGAAGGAGGCTGATCATTTGAGAGTAAAAGGATGGAGAGGAGAGGATAAGGGAGATACGTTTGCAGTTGACTTAGTGATTGTCTTGCAGATGCCTTTTTACTATGGTTACAAACGAAGACAATACCTGTTTAAATGTCACTTTAGCGTACCATGATGTAGGGTAAATTGGAAGTTTAATACCTTGCCTCTGCGATAACAAGTCCCAATCTTCACGAGAGCATATGATTTGCTCAAAAGCATCCCTAACAGTGAAGCACAGCACTTACTATTGGGGTTTATAGTCTTCTATGCAATCAACTTATGCATTCGGTCCAATTGAGTACATGCTTGAACCTACCTCTGGTCACTATCTAATATAATTACTGACTCCCGCAATGGTCATGACATTAACCAACACAGTTTCCACTAGGCTGTATTTTGATTTTGGTAAAGGGTTAGTCGCGTTGGAAATTTGTGAAGTTTTTACTTAAAATTCCACTTGGTAACGCAACAAATGCTAGTTCTACGGTCCATGTGCTTTGATAATTGACTCATTTGTGGACTCGCATAATACAGCAAGCAAACTTCCCGCAACAGTAAATAAAGTAGTACCTAAACCATTCGCGATTCTGCTCATTTAGCGCCAAAAGACTTTTGAATCAACTACAGTCGATCGGAGAAAGCTTTCCTGCTCTTTACTGGCACTTCACACCACGCCTTATGTAAGGCAGGTCCAACTATTGTAATTCATGTTGGGATGACTTACGCTCGCCTCTTTTGTCCACTTTCAGGCTTGAATGCAACAGTCTCCTTTGTAGTCAGATATACTGCTGCCGCAGGTTAGATTAGAATTTGAAGCCAGATGTCCATTGAATCCGACCTTTGATCCCAGCGGCTATCCTTAGGTCCAATCTACGCAAAAATCTGAATAACAGTTACAGTGTCTGCTGCTGAGGTCCACACTTTTTTGTAATAAAATGATATAACGTGTTTCGTCCTGTAATTTGGTGGGATCGCCCAATGCAAAGGGTATGTTGGCAGGTGAACCTTAAACCTGTTCAGAAGGATAGCACCATTTGCGACAGTAGGAACCTCAAAAGTAGTGATTAATTGATGATCTGATAATAAGCTTGATATAAAGCGCAGGTCTATGTCAAAGGTTAACTTTACAGAACGTGTATTTGCAAAGCAGCTCCAAAGAAAAAACGTTTGCCGCCGCAATCGTATCATCCTCGTACAGCTTGCTTTGCTTCGCCATCGGCGTTGACATGCCAAGTAGGGGACGAGCTAACGCTTCCTGTTGGCCTCCTTACACTGCTCACTCAATTTGCCACTGTTACACTGATCATCCTCACCTCCATCAAATGAGAAATGTTGTTCCATCATTTTAAACTGTCATTATTGTCCATAGACCCATGTGTACACGTGGCTCATGCATGTACACCTAAAACAAGACACCATAGGCCAAAGAGCTCACGTTGCCTTCTCACACATTCACCTACTGACCCCTATGCTTTCAAAACAGTCTCATTATTTCGCATCTACCTCATACCACTTCTTAATATCCCCGCCATTTTAACTTGGATGCAGATGTGGCTAGTGGCTTGAGCTCTGCATGCACCAATGATTAAGAGAGGTGAAATCGCTGGCTGCTCATTTTGGCGAATTGTGGTGCGTGATTCATTTAATGCTTGTTATTAGCACTCTCGTCGAACAAGTGAACTGTAACCGCTTCCCAGAAGAGACTCATGAAGGTGCATCACGGAGTGTGCATTGATGCGGTAAGAGCATACTCTCAGCTGCCGTACAGAAGGTCTATGGGGCAAGTA